>CM069857.1:271995084-272165084 GCA_036172795.1 Pelodytes ibericus
TCCAAGTGGTTACATCATACCAGTGAAGTACCAGATTTGTCGTTGCAGTAGTCTTACTTTTCATCATGTAACTCAGTCTTTTTAGGTGTTGCTTCCTAAGACAGAACAACGGACTGTGTCCTTATAACAATCTGGTTCCTAGAGACCCCATTGCTTTCTCTCCTGCTCGTATCCTATATCTGGTCCCTTTGAATTACTGATATGATAGGAGCGTTTTTAAGGACCATATTGTAGTATCATCGTTCTTTAAAGAGTTTAATATATTAATATGTGTACTACCTCTTATTATAGCTTACCCAGCATCTACACTGTTTGTTTATATCTGCACTATGAAATCTCTTATCAATTTTTTTTTTTTGTAGGTGCTGAAAGTAATTCCTGAATCAGGATATGGCAAGAAAAAGAACAAGTCCAAGAGCATGGCCATTGTGGACATCCAACTTGATCACCATGACCGTTGCGATTGCATTTGCAGTTCTAGACCACCCCGATAAAATTGTTGAGGCTTCCCTTTTCAGAACAATCTGGACTTTTTAATTTCACATCAGCCATGATTGTCTTCAAATGGCATTTGCAAGTTTCCTATCCGTCTTTTATCCAAACAATTTTAAGATTGTTCTTCTGAAAAGCCAACATGTGAACTGATGTTAGATACCAGGGGTGTCAACCCACAGCTCCTCAGCTGTCGATGGACTACATCTCCCATAGTTGATGTCATGTTAAGGGGTTGTGGGGGAATCTGGGAGATGTATAGCTGTCAACAGCTGGAGGACTGCGGTTTGATACATCCGTTCTAGAAAAACAAGTGTAGTTTAAAAGATTGGCAAATCTTTAAAATAAACAGTGTTTACATAAATTAGCAGATGTACATTCAAATTCATATGTTTGTAAAAGTAAGTTGTATGTTGTGATGTTAAAATGCAAAAATTAACCCAGCATTTAATAAAACAACAGGTAATTAGGTTTGCAAAGAGTAATGGAAGTTTTTGTTGTTGTTTGTAGTATTTTTTTGTTGTTGTTTAAAAGAAAAGTGTACATTTGAAAGCAAAGCTTCTGATTGGTTTCTTCTGAACCCGTTAGAATGCCCATCATTGTCCATGACTAGACCATGCACAGATGAGACTAAACAAATGGCAGCTCCCATCTGCTGTAAAATGAATGTGTTTCCATGAGCAATAAAAGTAAAAATAAGAAAGTTTCATAAAGGAAACATGCTCTTTTATATAAGCCATACTTCAAGAGAAGCATTGGGTCTGTTCACTAAAATTCGATTTTGGGTGTTCACCTTCATTTTGAGACTATGTCAGATCAGCACCCAGGTTTGACTTGGAAAAAAAACCCAGGTTTGAATCTTCCTCGCTGAAGGTACTGGGAGGAAAAACGTATCAAAGCTATTTTTGAGACTAAGTGAAAGTCGGTACTGAATTTCAATTTTCAAAAATAGCTTTGATCAGTTAACCTCCCATTACTTTCAAAATAATGTTGTATATAAATAAACATGTATACCTTTACAAATTATAAACCAGCCTAAGGACATGAACAAAATGTATTTTTCAAAAATCACACAATGCATTTTGTATTAGGATGATTATTATCAAGATTTAAATGTACTTGGTATAGGCAGTAATTGTTTTATCTGTAGGTTTATTAAGATTAAACACATTTCTCAGTATTACACTTTGCATTTTAAGGTATATTAAGTCATATTTTCTCTCTGAGTTTTGTTAATTTCTCAATATAACATTTGACATCTCAATAAAGGTGGAAAGTAGAAAGTAGGAAATAATGTTTCACCATCTTTAATATTTTCTACACAAAAAAAAGAAACAAAAATGCTGATATAATGTCTTGTTCGAACCAAGCTCTCCTGGCGCCTAATTTGTGAATATAAAATGTTTACTGCACCTAAACATACGTAATTTAAATAACCTGCTTTAACTTAATTAGCTTCGCTGTATAGAGCTTAGTAGAATGTGCTTTATTTATATTGGAAAAAAAATGAAATTTAAAGTATTTTTTTAAAAGTAAAATAAAAACTCCAAATTCACGTTTGCACATCCTCCATATGAATCGGCAAACATTAAAAGATAATGTGTTTGCCGTTCAGTGAATATGCCCATGCTGTTCCTGGTTATTTTTTTGTATTTCTTTTGTGCATATATTGTATTGTTTAAATGTATTTGCTAAGGTTAAAACAAATAAATAGTACATTTCAAATACAGTTGAACAGTGTCATTCTTAAATAATAGGAAATATTGAAAACCTGTATATGAACGTTTCATAATGTTTGTTGAGAACAAAATATACTTGTGTTGAGCTACTATACTGCAAATATAAAAGATACCAAGTTTGTATTAGGGTTCGAGGGGGGGTTAGTATGGGGGTTCGGGGTAACGTTTGGGGGTTTACTTTATTATGGGGTATTTATGTTTGTAAGCGCTGACAGTTCAGCACTGAAATGTCAGCGCCTGCACTGCTGCAGTGAAACAGTTACGTTGATTTTCACCGCTGACAGTTCTGCGCTCAAACTGCCGCGCTGAACTGTCCTAGACGCTGCTGTGGGCACTTCCAGGGCATACGACTGCTGTGAGAATTAAAAAAAACAAAAAGAAAACACAGTCTCTTGAAAAAAGCTCAGTGCTGGGCTGAAACGTCGTTATTTTTTGGTGGATTAAAACGGTGTGCTGAGTCTCCTGTGTTTTCTTTTTGCTTTATGGGCGTGAATGACGCTCCCTCGTTGCACCCAATACTTTTAAGTGTGCAGACCCGTTCATACTTTTCACTATTTGCCGTGAGAATGAAACACAATGATCATATGCTGCACAGGTTAAAGCCAACTGGCTTTGACACAAGTGTTTTTCCGGTTGGTGTGAAAAATCTCTTCCGTCAGAAGTACTGGATACATGTTGAAATGCCGGGTATATCACAAAACTCAGACGAAGTCCAGAGTCCAGTGAGCCACAGATTTATTATTTATTGAAATAAACCAGGGTGGGAAAGAAGCATAGGCTGTGGATCCCCTTGAAATCCAGAACCCCTAATTAGTTTTGGGCTCACTACAAGTCCTTAGTCATAGGTGCTAGGCGAAGGAGATACCGCAACTTTTGAAGCGTGGAGCAATCGGGGGAAGCCTGGCTTTCTTATGTCATTTCGAGTCTTTAGCAGCGGAACATGTTCATTAGTGTCAAAAGTAATGACTTTGACGAGGTTAATAGCCAACTTATAAAACATTTCCAGCTTGCCTATCTCTCCAACTTGGCTATTAGTGCCTGATTTTTGTTATTCCCTTTTCAGTCTACTAATGAATCAGACTCATTTACTTATAGACATATAAAGGATCAAATGTTCTACTTGGTACACTTTCAAAAGTGTCACAGGAATCGTGGTTACACATCAGCCCCGCCCACAGCTCGATGTATCTCTGCCTAATATACACTTGTTAATGACAACTGATTAGGTCTTAATGAAGCATATTTTCGGGGAGAAATACACTAGAGCTGAAGTATTTAAGACACTATCTTTCTTATAACATAAAAGCTACAGCAAATGTTTCTTGGTCATGGAAGAACAGTGGCATTATTTTCAAAACAAAATAAATGGTGGAACATTACACTGAATTCCGTGGTTTTTGTCCCACTTTTGGAACGCAAAACGTTTCTTTATAAACATCCCTCAGCATGAGCACAGAACTGAGATCTTACCCAGTAGTGAATGGCGAATTGTGGTTTATACAATGGGAACTATACGCCAGAAATAACTTTCAAGCATACCGCATGGTATGAATATTCTTTCTTCAGAACATCAATCATCAATTGTCTCTGATTCCACTGTCCTCTTCTTCCGCTTGAGTTTAACTCGTGGACTAAAATATAACAGGGCAAAATATATAGTGTCATGTAGAGATGTTGCCATAATTAGTGTCCAAGGAT
This sequence comes from Pelodytes ibericus, assembly GCA_036172795.1. Classification (NCBI taxonomy): domain Eukaryota; kingdom Metazoa; phylum Chordata; class Amphibia; order Anura; family Pelodytidae; genus Pelodytes; species Pelodytes ibericus. Next base: position 271,999,014 of record CM069857.1, read on the forward strand.
TTCCTCTCTTATATGTTACATATTGTGCTTAAAAAGTAACGATTCCCATGAAATGTATTAAGCAAGATGGCAGCTAAGTAGTGTAAGTTCTGTACTATGCACTATTGTCACTGGTACCCTTTTGACTCATCCGTTGTGACTCTGCTAAATTAGACACTGACAATAAATGGCATGAATTGTGTCAACTAAAACCTCCAACCTGTTAAACAAAATTCAATGACCTAGATGCAAATAATGATTCATTTCTAACACCTGCGACAATTCATTCACTAACTACAGGACCCTTGAACATGGGTTTCCCCCCCAAAAATGTATCTCCAGCTATTGTCAAACTAAATTCCTATGATCCTCAGCTCAGTCTGCAGTTGATCTAAGAGCCAAGGGATTAGTCGAACACTTGAAAAAATATAAAAAACTTAAAAAATAAAAATAAATACATCTCGGAAAATAAACCTCTTTCAGAAAATTGATTCCAAGTTCTGTTCAGAATTTAGAATTAAAATGCATTTTTGATTACCGGGCTACATCATTTCGTGCTGGTGCATTTATACCTATAGTTAGTGTAAATTTAAAGCAAAGAATAAAATGAATGAATTGTTTGCAAACAGCAATGAAGTGCATCCCAAACAATTTCCGCAATGTAATTCTACACAGATACTGTTTTTCACATATGCAGAGTAAATGCTGTGACTGATTACAGTCCCCACAGCTTGACTCGATCCTACTGCTGCAGTATGGCTGGGGAATTGGCGGGCTGGATACAAATCTCCAAAGTAGACCATGGGCAAAAGGTTCACAGCTGCTACGTGTTTTTTTTTTTAAAGTTAAAATCTCCTTCTTAGTCTTTCAGAATCTTCAGATGTCACCACAAGGATATGTTTAGAATGTGATTCCCCAAGGCTCCCACAAGTGGTTCTATAAAAATGCAGTCTTCCAGAGACGTATGTTACAGCCTGCCACACTGTGCTGGTTTTAGAATCTACGATTTTTCTGTAATTAATAACGTTTGCTTTTTACACATTTAAAGGGGCAGATGCACATACAGTGTTAAAAAAAAAATATATTATTAGGTAGGCGCTATATCAAGTAATGTAAAGAAAAAACAATGAGTTTTTTTTTCTGCCTCAATTATCCATTAAGCTGCATATACAATGTAAAAGAGTCATAGTTGTTTCTAGATCAGCGGTTCTGATGATAATCCAGGTGTCACCAATCGCCACTGGATACAGATAAGTATTTGTTTACAGGCCACCCTTTGTGTGCAAGGAAAGGTGGGCCATGATATTCATGACATTCAAAAGGTATTTTTTTACAGGTACTGGAGCCAATTTGAGATCACCCACTCCTACCTGGGTAAGGTAGGGGTGGGGGGCGGCGGATAGGTAGGTAATTTATTTAATTTTTTATTTATTTTATTTATTGCGCCAGAGACATTTGGCCAATCCCTGGCACAAGTGGGAAATGGGGGCCATTTATTTTTATTTAATCGGGACTTGGGTAATAGCGCTGCCCCAGGTCCCGAAGGAAATGGGGGATGGGGTAATGCATTATTTTTTATTTAATCAGGGCTTGGAGGCATATCGTTCCCCATTTGTTTTATTTATTTGGGGCCTCAGGGCATTGCACCAGCCTGTGGCCCCAGGGAGCATTGTTTTTTTTTTTAGTGACTGCGGGCATGGTTACTGATTTGGAGGCTCATTGGGGCTACCAAATTTGCTTGAAATTCAGTTTGATAATCGTTGCATATTCAGTGAACCCTTTACTGTACACACTGGTATAAACAACTGCTAAACAAAACTCTATCAAGAGCACAGTTCAGCTTAGATAATGTGTAGCAAGCCTTTTTTATTAAATGTTAAGTGATTTATATAAAAGGGAGATGGTTTTTGCATCCTTTCATATGAGTGGGTTTCTGTGTGGGTGTCACATTGCAGCAGTACTTATGGTTAGCTTATTTAACAGTGGGCTTAGAATTGATCGACAATACTTAAGTATGGAAAGCGAGGACAGTCTAACTCCTTAAGGTTAAGTTGATTTATTGGGTTTTACTAATAACTTACAGTGTGGGTGTTTATCTAAAACAAAGTATACATCTCAAAGGAAGTCTGCAGTCTTTCATTCTACCCAGCCAACATGGGTAAATATTTGTCAGCGGCCCAAAAGACAAGGAATTGCTAACATGTGATGTGTCCCCCCCCCCCCCCCCCCCTCCAAGTTAGTAATTGGTTTAGTTATTTAACTGGCCATATTCTTTTGGTCAAAGTTAAAATACTGTGAAAAAAATTATGAAAAATTAGCAATACTTGATGCAAATACATAAATTAAGATAGAACTGTGTTTATATGGGTCTGTGGTGTCTCCGGCTTATGACATTGGCTATTGTTTGATATGAAAATGAACTACTTTTAAAAGGGAAATGTGTAGGGTAGCCATCTTTTCTTCAGGTCATGCTTTGGCTCAAGGTAAAACACTGACTGGGTAGCAAACCTAGAAATGTGTAATCTGCTTATTAAGCCACAAGATCATGTCATAAAAAGGAGACAGGATAGACACACTTTAACTTATCATGCGCCCCAACTGTCCCGCTTTGTGTGGTAACGTCCTGATTTTGGGTCTCTAAGCAAGAGGTTTGTACAAGGACACCAGTCGTCATGGCAAGTTTACAGAACATCATGAAATTATCACCTAGTCCAATAAATGTTCACCAGGTGATTTGTTGGTGCCTACCACTGACAAGCAGATTCCACCAATAATAACATTTGCATGTACTTTTGCAGGGCCGTCTTTAACGCGGGGCAAACGGGGCAGCTGCCCTGGGCCCAGTTACTCATGGGGGGCCCCAAGGCAGCTGTCCCGTGGGCCCCCAGCCCCTGCTTACCGCATTCACAGCACATTGCGCTTGTGAACGTTTTTTTCCGGCAAGCCGCATCCGATGGATGCGACGTCCGAAAAAAAAAAATGACGCCGGATGTGACGTCGCGTCACATCCGGTGACTGTTTCCCTCCTCCGTGCAAGAGGGAAGACTGCACGGAGGAGACATCCGGCGGGGGACATGGAGGCATCTGACTGGCACAATATTACAGGCATCTGACTGGCACAATATTACAGGCATCTGACTGGCACACTATAACAGGCATCTGACTGGCATAATATTACAGGCATCTGACTGGCACAATATTCCTGGGCTCTGACAGGCACAATATTCCTGGTATCTGACTGGCACAATATTACTAGTATCTGACTGGCACATTATTACTGGTGCTCTTACTGGCCCAATATTGCAGGCATCTGACTGGCACAATATTACAGGCATCTGACTGGCACATTACTACTGGGCTCTGAATGGCACAATATTGCAGGCATCTGACTGGCACAATATTACAGGCATCTGACTGGCACATTATTACTGGGCTCTGAATGGCACAATATTGCAGGCATCTGACTGGCACAATATTACAGGCATCTGACTGGCACAATATTCCTGGTATCTGTCTGGCACAATATTCCTGGTATCTGTCTGGCACAATATTCCTGGGCTCTGACTGGCACAATATTCCTGGGCTCTGACTGGCACAATATTCCTGGGCTCTGACTGGCACAATATTACTGGGCTCTGAATGGCACAACATTACTGGGCTCTGACTGGCACAATAATACTGCGCTCTGAATGGCACAATATTACTGGCATCTGAAAGGCACAATATTACTGGCATCTGAATGGCACAACAATTATGGCATATATGTGTGTGTGGGGGGGGGTAACATTGCGATGGATAGCGGGATTGCATGCAGGGGAGGGGGCAGGGTCCAGGGGGCCCAAGCAAATGCTTGCCCAGGGTCCAATCACTATTAAAGACGGCCCTGTACTTTTGGAATAGATTCCTTGAGTGCCTAAACATCTCTGGCACGTAGCTAGAAAAGTATTGGTGTATAGACCTTACTAAAGCTGCCACACTTTCTTTGAAAAAATACCAGCTATACTTTTTGCATCCATAGTAGTATCGGTGGCAAAGACCTGCCAGTAAAATATCAGCTTAATGGAAATCCCAGACCTTACTATTATTGTCTTTCTCTTATTTCTTAGCTGAATCCATGTTGTATTATAAGAGTGAGGTGCACTTGAGTTGACGTAAGATGAACAAATCATGTCACCAACCTAACTATGCATTGTGCAGAAACAAGCCTGAGTTCCTGCACAGTAGTGCACACTGCCAGCTGGCGGCTGCAAAGGCCAATATGATACTGGCACATTAAAAGGGGTATTGACTTTACAGGAGGAATATAGTATTCTGCCTCTTTAAAGGTCCATGGTAAGACCCCAAACAAGAACGACAGAGGCAGCTCAGCACATCAAATATGAGGGTAGTTTATTACAAACAGTGGCAACGTTTCGACCTGTGTGGTCTTTATCAAGCCATATACCCATCACCATCCAATGAGGAGGAGGATTCACAGTCATGTCAGTATAATTGTCCCCCTCATCATGCTCATCTGAATCCTGAACTTTGGTACACTGGCATTCCTAATACTAATTAACACCTTATAACAACCTAACTACATCTCTGCAGTTATCAGTGTCAGGCTTCAACCACTGTGCAGACTCATCCAGGTTGTATCCAGTCATATCAGTCTCCTTTTTGTTCTCTTGCTTATAACTTATGCCATTCCTCATGGTACCTTGCTCTGCCACAGAGTGGTACTCCCAAAGTGTGGCACCCTTTTCTTGCTTGGCCCCACCAAATGGATCAACGAAATGGATGGCTGAGAATCATGAGATGTGCATTCCACAGCAGCTGCAGTACCAATCCATAATTATATCATAGCTATACTTTGGCACTCCAGTTGTTGAGTACTACTCACTTTCCAGATTAATTACTAACCCTAGCTGTACCTTGTGTCTGCAGCATGCAGGCTGTATCCCTGCCCAGGGGTAATTAATGGGGTAATTACAGTTAATGGGGAAGAGACCAGGTACAGGGAGGTAAAAAGAAAGCAAGCAGACCAAACAACTGTGACAGCAAGGGGTGTTTGGAATTAAACAAAAGCTTTTTTGGTGCGCTCCCCTGCCTCTCTATGTCTAGTTAACCTACCCTTAACAACATACTGCTTCTGCCTGCCTTGCATCTCCTTCTTATGTTGATCTAAACAACACATCATTTGTGTTGGTGCCATAAATGAGAAAGAAGCTACATTACAGCTAAACAAAAACACCGCAGACGTGTTAAAACAGCCCATGACGCAAATACTAATGGTTCTATTCACATCAAAATTTGAACCTCTCATATTTTTCTAAGTAAATCTCAGGTGCTGAATTTCACTTTTGATCTCAAAAAGTCAAATTTTAGTGAATAGACCCATAATACACAGCCTAAAAGTTATGTCACTAAGGGGTTAAAGAACAATAATAAAACAGTGAATTGGAAATACTGAATCTATTGAAATTTCAATACTTTTTAAAAAATTGTATAATATTTGGTTTCAATACTACACTGACCAGAGGGTTAATGTACAGTTCTCTATTTTACATCAAATGATTTTTAAGGATTAAAATGAAATGGCATAGTACAACCTGCGCATCAGTGATTCATTACGTGCTCACCAAACGAGTAATTCAATGTATTCATATTTATTTGTCATAAACATTAGTCCTTGAATTATATATCAGCATCAACTGCACTCCAGTTGTTGAGTACTACTCACTTTCCAGATTAATTACTAACCCTAGCTGTACCTTGTGTCTGCAGCATGCAGGCTGTATCCCTGCCCAGGGGTAATTAATGGGGTAATTACAGTTAATGGGGAAGAGACCAGGTACAGGGAGGTAAAAAGAAAGCAAGCAGACCAAACAACTGTGACAGCAAGGGGTGTTTGGAATTAAACAAAAGCTTTTTTGGTGCGCTCCCCTGCCTCTCTATGTCTAGTTAACCTACCCTTAACAACATACTGCTTCTGCCTGCCTTGCATCTCCTTCTTATGTTGATCTAAACAACACATCATTTGTGTTGGTGCCATAAATGAGAAAGAAGCTACATTACAGCTAAACAAAAACACCGCAGACGTGTTAAAACAGCCCATGACGCAAATACTAATGGTTCTATTCACATCAAAATTTGAACCTCTCATATTTTTCTAAGTAAATCTCAGGTGCTGAATTTCACTTTTGATCTCAAAAAGTCAAATTTTAGTGAATAGACCCATAATACACAGCCTAAAAGTTATGTCACTAAGGGGTTAAAGAACAATAATAAAACAGTGAATTGGAAATACTGAATCTATTGAAATTTCAATACTTTTTAAAAAATTGTATAATATTTGGTTTCAATACTACACTGACCAGAGGGTTAATGTACAGTTCTCTATTTTACATCAAATGATTTTTAAGGATTAAAATGAAATGGCATAGTACAACCTGCGCATCAGTGATTCATTACGTGCTCACCAAACGAGTAATTCAATGTATTCATATTTATTTGTCATAAACATTAGTCCTTGAATTATATATCAGCATCAACTGCAGAGTAATTTCATTCTTAATCACCTTTTTCTCTTTGAGCCATAAATCAAGTAACTTGTTATGATGTTTGGTGTAAATATTACAACTGCGCGTTGAATAATTGATAATACTGGAGACTTTACTCCACAAACTGATATTTCATGTAAATGAGCGTGCAAACATGCTGTGTAACAATTTATGGGGACGAGGGTTCCCTTGTGAAGCAGAAACTGGTCCTATAAATACGCAAGATGGCACAATTTACTGGAGAGTCTACTCAATGAGGAGAGAATTGCAGGGAATTCAGATGGGAATTTTAAACTTTAGGCCAGAGACACACATATTGTCTCTCTCTCTCTCACACCCCCGTCTCTCCAGTGGTGTATCTTGATTTTGTGCTGCCCTAGGCAGACAAAATCTGGGCACCCCCCTACCCAAGCTGCACACCAACGTTACACACCTAAGACATGCCCCATCACCTCCATTTCATGACCCCACATCACACATAACATTCAGACTCACATCAAGCTCATACTCCCATCACACACACACTCCTACTCCCATCACACTCAGTCACACACTCCCACTCCCATCACACTCAGTCACACACACTGACTCCCATCACACACACTTTGACTCCCATCACACTCAGTCACACACACTGTCTCCCATCACTCACACTCTCACTCCCATCACACTCATTCACACACACTGTCTCCCATCACACACACACTCTGACTCCCATCACACTCAGTCACACACACTCTCTCCCATCACACACACTCTGACTCCCATCACACTCAGTCACACACACTGTCTCCCATCACCCACACTCTGACTCCCATCACACTCAGTCACACACACTGTCTCCCATCACACACACTCTGACTCCCATCAGCACTTACCTTTCCCTGGCAGGCAGGCAGCATGGTCCCTCCATGCTGCCTGTTTCTGCTTCCCGGCGATTGTGCCGACAGGTCACGTGACCGGGCGCGCGTATGACGTCAGAGGGCTTAAAGGGTTGGGGGTTTTTTCCAGTGCTGGGGGGCGCTGCCGCCCCCCAAAATTTGCAGCCCTAGGCCTAGGATGCCTCGCGGTAAATACAGCACTGCGTCTCTCTCTCTCACACCCACTGTCTCTCTCACATGCACCATCTCTCTTTCACACACCATCTCTGTCACACACACACACACATATACACCCTCTGTCACACATACACACACACACTATCTCTCTCTCACACACAGTCTCTCACACATACACACACATTGTGTCTCTCCCTCTGTCATACACACACTCACTGTTTCTCTCACACACACATCATCTCTCTCTCTCTTTCACACAGGCACCACCTCTCAAACATATTGTCTCTATCTCTTACACACACACACATTGTATCTCTCTCTTACACACACACATTGTCTCTTACACCCCCGTCTCTCTCACACCCCCTGTCTCTCACACACACACCCTCTCTTTCAAAATGTGTGTGTGGGGTAAGTGTATGTATGTGAGTGTGTGTGTGTGTTTAAATGTGTGTGTGGGGTAAGTGTATGTATGTGAGTTTGTGTCTATAAATGTATGTGTGGGGTAAGTGTATGTATGTGAGTGTGTGTGTATAAATGTGTGTGTAAGCCACTTACATACATACACACTCATAACTCTGCCACTTACATACATACACACTCATAACTCTGCCACTCACATACATACACGTGCAGACTCATAACTGCCACTCTCTCTTACACTCTGCCAGACTCACATTCAAAGCTTGAGGGGGCGGAGTTGCGCATGAGGGGCGGAGCTGAGCACGAGGGGGCAGAGTCTGGTTCTGTCTAGCATGCAGATTGCAGCATGCAGGGGGCGGACCGAGTGTGAGTAGGCGGGGCTATATGCGCGAGGTGGCGTGGTCAGAGTCTCTATCCAGGGCTATGGAGGGGAGATCAAGGGCTTCAGCCCCAGTAGCCCCTCCCCCCCTAGTAACGCCACTGCAGAGGGGAGAGGAGGTCAAATTCGACCTCCAAGATCAGATTTTTTTTTAACTCTTAGATCTCTGTTGTATTTATTTACACTGGGGGCGTGTCTAGCTAGGGGAGTGGGTGATGTCACTCACTGTTGTGTGGTGAGGGCTCTTTTGCACATTGTTAAAGGGGCCACATGGCTCCAAAATGTTTGTGTTTTACTTTTGTCTGACTGTGTTTTACTTTGGTCTGCCTTTATGCATTAAAGTTATGACTGGAGTCACATTTGCATCTGTTTCCTCTGCACTTGGTATTTTCTATATTTTCTTTGTATTTCTGCTGCATTTTTGAGTAAATGTATGCCATTTACCTACAGCTGCGGCGGCTTTGTACATTTGATATAGTATTAGTAAGTACCATGCCACATTTTACTATTACTATTTACTATTATTATCCGGGCTGGGAGTCTGCTTAACCCCTTAGTGACAAGTAATTTTGACCTTGACTTTCCCTTGGTGACAAGGCTGTTTTTACATTTCTTGGGTGTTTGTGTTTAGCTGTAATTTACTTCTTTCTCACATACTATACCCACTCAAATTATATGTTGTTTTTATTGTCATAAGAAGGGCTTTCATTAGATTCATCATATGTTCATCAAATCTTATAATTTACTACAATTTTTTTTTTTTAATGATGAAAGAATAACTTTTTCTAACTTTGACCTAAAAATTTATTTACACAAATACAATCATTAAAAAAGAGCTAAATGTTGTCCCAAGTTTAGAAATATGCTTGTTTCCATGTTTTTCTGCAGTTTTTGCGAGTTTACATTAAAAAATGTTTTTGTCCTACATTCACCTTTTGACCCCAACCCCAACCCTAAATTTAACCCTAACACCCAACTCTAACCCTTATGCTAACCCTTAATATATTTTCATTTTAATTTAATTGTAACCCTATCCCTCATGCTAACCCTAATTTAATTGTAATCTTAACAGCTATTCTAACTCTAGCCATAGATTTCAGCTAATTGTGTTTTTTTTTATTGCAATGTTGCTGACTGCCTCTAGGGGCAGTCAAACAGATTCAGAGCATTGAAAGTGATTTTTTGTCATTTCCGAAGCTTTACCCACAAGAGGGCACAGCCATATGGCTGGAGCGATTGTGGGTGTCCCATAGTCGGCAACAGAGTTGCCAGCTGGACGTGCCTGACACATCCTTTGTTGCGAAGGGGTTAATGCCTCCCATCCCCAATGTCCCAATGGGCAAGGGACATTGTTAAGGACCCTGACCTGTTAAAAAATAACTGGCCTGGCACAGTGATGGGGTTTATAATTAAACCCAAGTGCCCCAGGCAACATAATAAATTATTCCACCCCTCTCCTCTTACTGGATTAAGGCTGCCTGGGAACGGGATATCATGTACCACTGCAGGACTGTCCCCGACAACCTCGTACATGTGGTCACCCTAGTTTATATGAGAACATGTGTGCATGTAACTGTGTTTATAGAAGACTATGCGTGTAACTGTGTGCTACTGAGTGAGCATATGTTGGGTGCTGCATTTTAATCCTGAATCCAGGAAACACAGTGCCTTGGTTCACTCTTGCTCACCATCATTACACAAGTATAAATATTAAAATAACTGCCTAATATTGTGTAGATCCCCCTTTGATGCCAAAACAGTCCTAAACCATTAAAGGTATGCTGTGGTATCTAGCACCAAGACATTAGCAGCATATCCTTTCTGTTTATTCAGCCCGTCCCACAGATGTTCGATTGGATTGAGTTCAACACCTTGAATTTGTTGGTGTGTTCCTCAAACCATTACTGAACTATATTTGCTTTGTGGCAGGGCATATTATCCTGCTTATTAAGGCCAATGCCACCAGGGAATACTGTTTCCATGAAAGGGTGTACATGGTCTGCAACAATGCTCAGGTAGGTGGTACGTGTCAAAGTAACACATGAATGGCAGGAACTAAGGTTTCCCAACAGAACATTGCCCAAAGCATCACACTGCCTCCGCCTGCTTGCTGCCTGTCTGTGCTCATAATGTTATTGTCGGGTCTGTATTCGGGAGCGTAGAGCAGGGTATGGACAAATGGGCCACAAGAATGGTACAGATAAGCAAGGGTTCAATGCAGGCAGCGGAGATGCAACATGGGAGACAAGCTAGAGTCGGGGCAGGTAGCGCAGGGTCAAAACGAATAACAAACCGGGTCAGGATTGGAGAATTCAGAGTAGTCCAGAAACAAGGCGAGGTCAGGTATCAGAGGGACAAACACGGGGTCTTGGAGTGAGTTGGGAGCTAAGCAGGGAGAACGACAGCAGCTCAAAATTCAAGCAAGGAATGAAGTGTGTGAGGGTTTTTTATAGGGCTGTCAGTACAGGCTCCACCCCTTAGCTCAGGTAGCACCTTCCCCTGTCCATAGGTCTCCCCTGTCCATAGGAAGTGTCAGCCACCTCTCCCACCTCCCCTGCATCCACCAATGCAAGGACACCGTCAGGCACAGAGACACGACCCCCTTCAAGTGTAACGCAGAAGCATGCATTACTCGAGGCCGGGGTTGCGGCCTACCAAGCAATGGCGTGATAGCACAGTAGGATGCAGGAGTAGCTGGGGACCCTGGAGATGGTGAGTGCCCCCCCGGGCAGTGGGTCGGGAGGCTCAGGATCCTGACAGTTATGGCTGTATATCACTAGGACATCACTTGACCTTAAGTAAGGTGTATCTATCCTCCAGAAGTATGTATATATTCGGTTTAGCAAATAAATACAAATGCAATTAATGTAATGCAACAATGGCGGATCTATAAAAGGGTCTCTGGGAGTGCATCCCACATAGAGGATTTGGAACTCCAAACATATGAGAAACAATTTCTATCCCTACTGTTCCAACTGAGCCCTTTGCACGGGGCCAGCCCTTCCATGGGGCAGACTGGGGCAACTGCCCCAGGCAGAACCCTGGCTGGAGTGGCACTATTATGCTCCATGCAGTGTTTTTTTTTTGTCCTGTGTCAGCAGCCTCAGTCAATGTAAAGTCTCGGATTAAGAGCTCTGATAGAAGGATGTATCAGCCAGTCAAGTAAGACCTCTCAAATCTCTTGATTGGCTGAGATTTCAGAAGCCTTTCCTGATTGGCTCAGTCCCTCCTTCACACAGAGCTCAAAGCAAGAGATGCCTGCACCAGGTAAAGTAAAAACGTACAGTGTGTGTGTGTCAGTGTGAGTGACAAAGAGAAGGTGTGTGTGTGTGTGTCAGTGTGAGTGAGAGACTGTGTACATGTGAGTGACAAACTGTCTGTGCCTGTGTGTGTGTGTGTGTGTGTAATGGAGAAAGGGGTTAACTCTTCCTACACTGCTGATATCTGTCTAGACACCCAGGGCTTAACTCCTCTGACACTGCCTTTATCTGTCTAGCCACCCAGGGGTTAACTACTCTGACACTGCCTATATCTGTCTAACCAGCCAGGGGTTAACTCCTCTGACACTGCCCATATCTGTGTAGCCATCCAGGGTTTAACTCCTTTGACATTGCCTTTATCTATCTGGATTTTGTTATAGGTCACAGGTCACATTACTTTCTTTTCACCTGATGGGTGAGCTCTTTGAAAAACAAATATTTAATTATATATATATAAATATAATAACAAGTAAATACGTTTTTCTAAGAGCTAAGAGCGCTTAGAAAAGAAAGTAATGACACAAATTTTAATAATGGCTATTCTATACTCAGGCCAATACAGTATTTCATTTAATTTTGCATATAGACGAGGTGCTCTTGCATTAAATTATAATTTTCTTATAAGTTTAATTTTAGTTTAAATTATCATGACTGTGGGCTTTTTTTTGTGGCGGAGGGTGTGCAGCATCTCATTCTTCGCCCCAGGCAGCACAATGTCTTGGGTCGGCCATTTTTTTCTACTGCTAAATATAAAAGGTAGCACCTGGAGCACCGAAGAAATGCATTGTTTAGTCCTTTAACATCACACAAAATGCGAATACATTAATTATCCATTTCAAATTGGCTCATGCTTTCCGCAAGTGGATTTCGAACCAAAGTGTGTTTATTTTTAAAACGCTCAACGAGCAGAGATAACCTTTCGCTGACATTGTTGACCACAAATGTTTCACACAGCACAGATGAGCCAATTTTCTCTGATTTTATAATGCTGCATAACATTAATCAAAGGGGAGCAAATTACCAAATTAATATGGAACACTCTCAGAAAGGAAGCTGTAAAGCAGATCTCCAAATTATACGTTTATTTATTTATTTATTTTCCTTCGACCTTCTGAAGGGTAATATATTTATCAATCACTGAGCAGTATATTGAGGTCACATACTTCTCCACGCTTGTATGAAATCCCAATCCAAATAGCAGCCAGGATTTCTCAGAACTCCAATATGTAAAGGCTTTCACCTTTTTAAATAATTTAAAACAACCCGTTTTCAATCATTTGAAACTTCCCTGCGCATTTGTTCCAGTGTTAACATTAAATGTTCTACTTAAATGTTAATAATACATAGTGTAATTAGACATCTTGGGATTTAAAACTGTTTTCCTTCCAATAAAAACAAATATTGCACTGTAATATATAATTATAGTGCAATCAAAAACTGCATTAAAAACAAGTATCTGCTGTAACATTAGTTTTCAAATCTTGAAGTAATCTCTATAGCGCATATACCCAGCTGGGATTTTAGGATTATCCGACATCTAGTGAGCTCTCTCTTGCTGTGGCTGGAGCTGTGGTCAGAGGAGAGTGGTCAATGTGGGAAACTGAAGTGAAGGTTTTCTAAAAGAAACAAAAACAGGGTAAAAAAATATATATAATGGGACATTATAATGATTAAATCACAATTATACACATATAGTGAGGTTTCTGCACATTTGTGGTTTTATTCTCTTTTTTTTAAACTCTGTGTATTATGATCCAGTGTATTAGAGGGTGACTTGGGTGGGTACCGGTCAGAACAAGTAAATTGTGAAATGTCTGGCCAACTTCCGGCAAATGTAAAATTAGTAGTGGGAGGGGAGGGGGGGAATCCCACGTATCTCTCCTGGAAAACAGGACTGTACATAGGAATCAGCTGGCAAACATGGAGTCCTCCATTAAATTCAGGGACTTACACAAGGTAAATATTCTGATTAGAGTTGAGTGTACACCTGGATGTTCGGGTTCGGCGGGTTCGGCGGAACTCCGAAAAAAAGTCCGGGTTCGGGGTCGAACTTGACCCCGAACCCGAACCTAATAATGAGGGGGGGACCTAATGTCCCCTCCCAGTCCCCACCCATTGCCAAAGAACTTTCCCACGCTGTGTAAAATGACACAGAGCACTCTGATTGGTTGGATTTCAAACCAACCAATCAGAGTGCTGTGACAGGTAAATGGAGAGACTTACCTGTCAGTCTCTTCATTTACCTATCAGAGCACTTTGATTAGCTGGCTGAAACCAACCAAAGTGCTCTGAGCTTAATTGCAGGGCGGGGCAAGGCTTTATAAGCCTTCCCCCGCCCTGCAGAGCTTAGTATGCACGGGGCCCTCCATGGGCGAAGATGGATTATTTTTTCACCCACCAGTGGATTATTTTTTATTTTTTTTTGCGCTTGTTTTTTGGGGTTTTTTTTTTTAACAGTTGCGGCGCGTATTATGGTTTTTTATTTGGCCTTTTTTGGGGCTAAAGAAAAGAAGAAAGAAAAAAGAAGACATCAAATGCTAAGTATGAAATTATTTTTTTACAGGTTAGTTTATTGCCCACCCCCTCACTATTATTAGTATGAGGGGGGGGTAGGTAGGCATTTTTTTATTGGGGGGAAGTGACTAGGGGCTGGGCACCCCTAGTCACTTTATTTGTGGTCCCCACCCGCCGCTCATGGGTGGGTCCGGGGTGGGGGGCACTAGGTCCCCCCTCATTATTATTATAGGGTCAACACCCACCGGCAATGGGTGGGAACCGGGGGGGGGACATTAGGTCCCCCCCTCATTTTTATTATAGGGTCCCCACCCGCCAGCAATGGGTGGGGACCGGGGGGAGGGACATTAGGTCCCCCCTAACATTATTAGGGTCCTCACCCGCGGGCAATGGGTGGGGACCAGGGAGGGGCTTATTTTACTAGTGACTGGGCAGCAATAGCTGTCCAGTCACTTGTAATTTTAAATTTGTTTAGGCGATATGAATCGCCAATCCCTGAACTCTAATCCGGACAAGTGGAATGTCCGTGTTCGGGTCCGGGGTCCAAAAATCTTAATGTTGCAGTTCGGGTTCGCTCAACACTAATTCTGATATAATGTACAAAACAAGAGTAAAAAACAAGTATTTTGACTATGTATGTGTAGATGTATGTTTGATAATGCCTCTGCTATCAATTACATTTCATTACCCATCACCTTTACCCCACCGTAACCTATTTTGTGTATGCTTCTTGTACTTCCCCAACCTCTAGCAGAAAGCCAGTAACCAAACTCATGCTGATGACTTATTCTAAACCCCATTAGATATCAGGTGGAGTGGTTTACCCATCACCTTTTCCCCACAATATGTTGTGTGCCCTTCTCGCACCTGCCCAAGCCTCGCCCCACACCCCCTATCTCCCAGGTGTATCTCACTGGACTATGTTTATAAGCTCCCCCTAGAATGCCAAATATATGTTGTTTTTCACATGTATTATTGTACTGATGGACCACACACAATAATTCAGGTGAAACCTCTCAGACCGCCATTGCACACACATACAAGTGTTTGAAGCACATTTTTAAGTAAAGAAATAAGTTACTTGAAGAACAGCCAACATGTGGATCTCTGTACTTATTACAGGAGCATTGTACTGGTGGAGCGGTATTAAAGGTCACAGACTTGCACTCAATCAACCCATTTGGAATTGAAAGCAAGACACCGCACATTCTAACATAAATCACATAGTCTCATTTGCAGTAACATGATACTGAGTCTTGAAAGGTCAAAGACGCTCAAACTCTTAGTTTAAAATGGTTAAAACATGTTGGGTTACTGTTCCTGAAATCAAATGGCTCTATTTTTGGAGCAAATTAAAATGTTGTAATCAAATCCTACTGCAAGAATTGAACCACCTTGTAAAGTAACCTGTCAGTGTTGGTTTAAAGTATCATAGGGGATTATGTAAAAAAAATGGTACCAAATAGTGGTCTCATTGATGCGTACAACATTAAATAAACACTAAGGAAACATTTTTGGTAATGATGTTTACGGCCAGAGCTGGAATTCCATTGCATGTGGCCCCTACATCATTCCCAAAAGTGATATGATATGAGCAAAACATAGGGGAAAGTGGGCACCTCAAGGTTTATCAAAGTGACATAGTACTTTAGTTAAAAAACATACTTAAAGGGGCAAATGCTTTACTGTGCATGCAGAGAACAAAACATTGATTGATAATAATCTATTGTAAGGTTGACACTGACCACCTGAGCTGACTACCCATACCATGTATTTCAAAGTCTTAATTTATGTGCTTATATACCTCCTTCCTCCTCTAGAGGCCACTCTACCTTTGTTTGCTTTTATTTCTTCCCCTCTCTTGGTGTCAGGTGGGCTTGTTAACTAGTGCAACACATCCCTGTAAATACCTGCAGTTTATTGCAAACAGGGCTTTTGCATTGAAGCTGGATGCCTGACTTCTGAGAGCCTGTTTTTCCTGATTCTCTGCTAAAGCTCATTTAAAATGTCTCCCCTGTCCAGGAACTGTGAAACTGAACCTGGAAGGCTCAACCAGTCAGTGGATGATTTTTTTTCTCCTGAGACCCTTTAGCTACAGTAATACTGCTTCAGCTAAGTTGCTTCCTTAAAGGGCCCACTCTTGCTTCAGTCACCCTCTCTAGGGTCTTCCTGCTTCAGTCACCCTCTCTAGGGTGTTCTTGCTTCAGTCATCCTTTCTAGGGTGTTCCTGCTTCAGTCACCCTCTATAGGGTGTTCCTGCTTCAGTCACCCTCTCTAGGGTGTTCTTGCTTCAGTCATCCTTTCTAGGGTGTTTCTGCTTCAGTCACCTTTTCTAGGGTGTTTCTGCTTCATTCACCCTCTCTAGGGTGTTCTTGCTTCAGTTATCCTTTCTAGGGTGTTCTGTGTCTATGACTTTACAACTGTGGCTTGATATACAAATGAACTAGAATTTGAAATTTGCATATCATTCCACATATGATGTCATCTGCAGGACATCCCACAGACACATTTAAAACACATTTTTTCCTAATTTAGGCATTTGCTTGCAATTCTGATAACGCAATGTATAGATCATTTTCAATAATTTTTGTATTCTCCATATTCACAGTACAAGCTATGTTTTGATATTACAGCCCCTTTAAGTCCTTCAGGGTACACATTTTGTTCCTGCTGTTGATTCAAAAAAGGCAAAACTTCAGGCATAAAACAGTTTTGTAGACACTAAGGGGGTTATGTATAAAAAGTCCTATACATGAAAGTTTCAGGAAGCTAAAAAAAGAGTGTAATTCTTATGTATTATGGCAATTGCACCCTTTGTATCCATCCCAATAATGTCATGTAAGGGGAATTAGTGCCCTCTTCAAAATGGATTGGGCGGGTGTTGTCTTACACTTTTTCTTACCAATTTTTTTATACGTGGGTCACCCCAGAAGTGCGGGGACCCATGCATATAGCGACAACTTGCGACTGGTGTTGGAAGCTAGCTTTATACGTTGGCGCACATTCCAGTAGAACAACTTTTTGGTGCTATTTACATATATGCCTGTTTTCTTCATAAACTCCTAAATATTGTATTTATAATAGATGTTAGCTTTCTTTTTAGAAAGGACTAGCTAACTAGTCAAAGATCTTCCAGCTAAGCAAAATAATTATTTAGGGTTTTGGGGTGAAGCATATTGTAATTTACCTCTTTATTTTATCTACCATCTTTCTTTCTGTGACATCGAGCCAGGGTTAGTGCTACTATACATATTATATACTAAGTATATTCAGCTGCTGCTTACAGTTCCCACATGCAGGCTGCCATGGTGCCTAACTGAGGGGGGGGGGGGGGGCAGTTATGGAGAGAGGTGATAGCCAAAACCATCCCTTGTTACAGCAAAATATACATGTATGCATGGTGATATAAATATTGTACCATGAATGATTGATTTCTATTTAATTTATTTTTTTGTAGCCTTGTGGTATTCTGTATCTTCAGGTGTACTTTCACAGTACTTTTTAAAGAGATCTCCCACCTACACGGTGATAGCGTCCATTGATGCTAAAACTGGCGACTGATCCTTCTCCAATCCAGAAAAATAAACAAGGACTCCATTTTACAAAGTCTTTGTTATTCAGTACAGTGCCTGCCACAAAAAATGTCTACTCATTTTCTAAATCTGATACTGACCGCACTTCAGATGCGTGTGACCTTACCAATTCATACGGGTTACCAACGTCTGAATGATGCTATATCAGCTATCAAGCTAAAGTGTCAGTGCCCACGATGGGCCAATAACTGTGAGCTGCTGACAGAGCACAGTTAGCACAGTTAGAAAGAGAGAGAATCATGCATTAACTTTGATCTGAATTGTTATGCGGCAAGTTGCCACTGCTCTTCGTCAGACGAACACAGCAAGACAAATACTATAGACAGTTACAGTAATAAGAGAGCGGTAGCCTCTCACACACATACACACGTTCATGCCTGATTACAAAACGAGGCTAGTAAGATGTTGTAATATTTGGCAAGAGACGTGTGAGGTTTACAACAAGGCACTTCCAAGAGAAGCTTTGTTAGCGATGCCTACGAGCAACTTTTGCTAAAGCTACATCATCAATATTCTAGAAGACTCACACTCTATTCTAAAGCAGTTCGAAAAATAGCAGCAAAAATAGCATCATTACATCCCAACTCAGTAGTAAGCACTAATACTGTCAGACATATATTATGGAGGATTGGTGCAGTATGTTGCTTTTTTTCTAAGCGTACACAGATACAGCTGTATTTACAGCACAGAATTATAGTTTAATTAATTTCACAAATGCGAACCAAGGAATACAGTAATTTAAATCTGTTCTGTGCACATACGCACAAAATGATCCCTTACTGTTTTTTTTGTGTGTGAATTAATTTTTTTGTTTTTTATTTAAAGAGGGACTAATACTAGTATATTTGCGTGCAGGACTACGTTTACATTGCCCCAGTAGAGGCCATGCCTCAGACTAAACCTTCTAAATATTAAGACACAATGGGGATATATATAAAAACTCCTGCTTTTATTTTGGAAAAAGCGCAATCGGCGTTTGTTATGTATAATGGAGATTGCTCTTTTTTTATAACTCCCGACCCTTTGCAGCGAGGGAGAGATGGACCTCTGTAAATCTGAGTTTTGTGGAGGTTCCCTGAAGCATACGTTCGAGCGCCTGATTTTTTTTTATAAATGGGCTGTGCCGGTGCAACAAGTGCTGACACAAGCGAAATCTACACACTCCTGTGAGTCTGCTTGATACATTGGTGCAAATGCCAATTGCGTCAATATGGTGTTTAGTTCCCAAATGAGTGACCAGGTCGCAGGGATATGTCATGATTGGTGACATGGGGGGGGGCATGCCCAAATTGCTGACATTCCCATACAGAGCAATTTGGTGACATTTAGCCTTAGTTAGATGAGTCTATTATCTATTGACAGAGGGGATCCCATTGCAGTTCCCTGCAGCGCGATCCACAGTATAGTGCATTGCTAAGCCGTCTGCATGGTCCTTTCAGCCATATTAGGACAACACAGTACGTCCATATTCACAAAGGGGTTAATGTATTGGTGTTCAGAGGTTTACACCAATATGACTTCTGTTTGTCTTTCTCTACCTTTCTATATTTCATTCTTTAAGTGAGTCACTGCTTGTGATCAATGGTATAAAATGTTTTTACTTATATTTCTGTAGCCTGAGGTCACAGGACTCAGCATATATATATAAATATACATAGAAGGAGACAAAATAGAGATACGTAGTGCTTTGGTCAGGGATGTTATTTTCTAGAGGTGAGTCACACCACTGTGGGTCTGAGCAAGGCCTTTGCTCTAGGGATCTGTGATGGTTAGATGATGGTCATTTTTTGGGCGGTGTATTTATTAGTGTGCAGCAAGTCAAGTTCTGTATAATCTTGCACCTCACTTTCCTTCACTTTTTTCGCATGTTATATTTGATTCTTTGTGATTTTTTAGGATTCCAGTAAGCTCACTCAATGGAGTTGAATGCCACTCATTGTATATCTATTAGACAGGATGCTTCTTATAATAGAAGATATTGAATTGACTTTTCCAGGACATGACATCTACAGGATTTGCTTTTGTCCTTTCTATTTTGCCCTTTTTCAGTATTGGATTTGTAATATAATTGCTGATATTTACATATTCAGGAACTTGTTCGGTTTTTGTACTCGTTATACTATAAGCTAACCATATCTATTGTGCTTGTGTTGTGTATTAATAGACTTTCTCTGTAGCCCCCTATTCTTTATATTTCATTGTTAGAATTTTAGAATTTTTCAATTGTCTTTTATGAATTAAGTGGTAGGAAATAGTCATAAGTAAACCTGAGAAGGATCTACTTGTGGTCGAAGATGAACATTAGCTATGTGTTTGTATAGACCCCCTAAACAGGGAATCTCTTTACATCCAGTAAGGTATTTACCGCGAGGCATCCTAGGCATATGCCTAGGGAGGCAAATTTTGGGGGGCGGCCCCAAGCACTGAAAAAAAAAACCTGCATGAAATCACACTGGAAAAAAGCCTGTGCACTATACAAGCAGTAATCTTCATCTTGCACAAAAGTGAGTTTGGGCACTAGACTGTTATTTTAAAAATATGGTGAAACACTCCCAAGAGGTTCATCAAAATATACAAAATGTAAAATCCAAGTATGTCCCAAACAAAGTTGCGGGTGAAAAACAACTGCAAATGTGTGCTCCCGCCGACGGGGATCCCACAACGTGTTTCATCCTGGAGCGGGCTTCATCAGGTGGTTACCAGGCCCAATGTATGTCTGTGTTTTTCGTGCAGAGGATGTTACAATAAAGATGTATTGTAGCTACTGCGGGTGGCAGGCTTTCTGTCTCACAATATATAGCTCATAATTTCTAAAACAGAATCAATGAGTCTTACAGTAATCTAAAGACACATTTATGGATTTGTGTATTATATATACTTATCGTTGTTGTTTGTTTATATTTTGAATGTTCACAGTTGTAAGTGATAAAACAATTTATGTAAGTTTTGTTTGCTCTTTCTACCCTTTGGAATACATATTTCCGAACCCTTCTCAAGCACATTCTTTATTTTACATGGCTTTCTTTCACATGCAGTTCAGTGTACATTTCAACCATACCAATTACTAGGTACCATGCTGTTTTAAATAATGGCCTACATGAAAAAACAAATGGGATTCCCTGTGGCTAGCCCTGTGTCAATTCGTCTAAAGCTGAATTCAAAACCTTCACCTTTGGAATGTGAGAGAGGACTCCGAGACCGTGAACTTGCTCTATAACACGAGCCAAGATTTCATTTTTTTCGCTCTTAAAAGGAAAATGTTTACTCTGTTTGTGAAATCCAAAAAGGTTTGTTGGACATGTTATAATATTGTAAGAGCATAAACAGGATCCTGCCTTGCAGAGAGTATATGAATAAGGTAATTATACAATTATTTCTCATCATCAATCAACGGGTGTGAAAATCGAAAGCTGGTAGAGATCTTTAGTGGAATAATGCATTAGTTCATCACTTTCCTACATTTTCAAGGTATAGACCACCTTTTTTTATTTGTTGTATAAAGGGAAGGTTCTTATTTGACTAAATCTCTCATTTACATCTTTGTTTCACCTATTTTTTTGTTTTTCATTCTGGGGATAGAAATGAACGTAAAACAAATCAGATTCCAAAAAAGCCTGAGACTCCTGGGAGGGGTTTAATATCTGAAAAAACAGTGACAGTTCCCCTCCTGACTAGGTACCATCCTATATGGCAGACTATTTCAGCACTGTTTGTTGTCAGTCTGAGATGTAGCTCCCACTTTCTTTCCTCAACATAGATTGAGAATAGGTATAGGCCCAGACACAGGTCCCTGGCTCACTACATGTGCAGCGACACCAGTCGTACCACGCTGATAAGGCCTATGATAGGCCAAAACGTTTGTCTATGTTCTGCAGAGGAGGCTTGCCATGCATTTTGGCTCTGGACTGCCCCATCTGATATGCTAGTGGAGAGGTCTCCTCTGAAATGGTGACTGAGCAAAAAATAGTCATCCAGGGTAGGCACCATCCTATGGGGCAGGCTATTTCAGCACTATTCGTTCCCGGTCTGAGATGTGTCTCCCACTGTCTTTTCTCAACTGTAGGTTGTTCAGGATAGGCAAAGATGTTTGTCCCTGATTCCCTTGGAATGACAACAGCCAAACCACACTGATGAGGGCCAACAAGTAGATCTATGGTTGCTGTGTTTCTCATGCAGGAGAGGATTGCCATGGATTTTGAGTCTGGCTTGCCATGATGGATTGGACCAGTCTGATATGCTCATAATGGTATCAGACACAAAAAATGAAGATGTATGCACTCCTTGTTCCAGTGAAAGTATAAATAATTTATTGGAAAAGGTAGGACTCGCCTTCAAGAAATCACGCTTACTCATAGGCATGCTCATATTGGTGGCAATGAGCAAAAAAATGGTGACGCCCCTCCTAAGTAGGTACCATCCTATAAGGCGGACTATTTCAGCGTCACTGCCTGTTCCTTAGATGTGGCTCCCAAATTTTTATTCTTACCACATTCTCTATTTCCTAAAGCAAACGAGTTCCAGACTCCTTTGGAACGTCTCGTTTGTTTGTTGATGGCAGAATGATAGAGCCATAGATTTTAAGATACCACCACCGCACCATAACATAGTCGAGCATTGAAACGCAAGACTTTGATGGAAGTAACAAAAATAACAACCTATAATTATAAAGCAATTGAAAATGGTTGACTATTTCTTGATGATAATTCATTTACCGTCTAGAAAATCAGAACGGTTGCCCTTGGATAAATATTTAAATCACCCGTTCAAAACCTAGAGGTTGTGATCAAAAAAAAATGATCACAATCATATGTAACACCATTTTTTAAGCACCAGCGGAGTGCTTAGTTTATGGCACACTATAATGCATATGGAATCATCTCAAACTCGGCTGCGGTGTTATTATCCCCTTTCTCCAAGGCGTTTGCTATGAGGACAGGCTTTCCAAACGTGCAAGGATAATTGATTACCATACACAAATATATTATGGGAAAATATTATGTCACAATAACGTTCCTTTTGTATAGCACCAATTATTTATTCAAGGCATGGCAGAAGATAGAGGGTATTATAAAACTCAACAGGAAAGAGAGAATCAGAGAGTAGTGGACAGGAGACTCAAGTATATTCTGAAGACGTCTCCATCCATAAAACTCAATAACTTATGTAGTTGGTGTGCAGAACAAAACAAAAACATGCAAAGAAACATAATAATACAAATCATGAAAAATGGCTGTTATCATTAGATGGTCCACTGCACAGGCTCATTCACGGAGTGGAATCAGTGAAAATTAAAGAAAACTTCAGATTACATTTTCGGGAAATTTTTATTTCAAGCCTTTCTCCCCACAGGCATTTGTCATTAAAGGAAATTGCTCTGTACTCTTAAATAGCCACTGAGTGTTTTTTTTTCTTTCTGATTTTATTTTTTCTTGTGTTTGTTATGTAAAGTCAGACGTGATAGTCTATTGGCCCCAGGGCCATTTTTAAATTACACAGTCGTTCATCTTTAAAATTGGTAAGTTCCATACTTGACCATAAAGCACAGAGGCTGATCTTGTCACCGGCTAGTGCATACGTAGGGTAAAAATATATTTTTATGTAAAACATCGAAATGTATTTATTTATTTTTATAATAAGAGTTGGAATGCATCGCTAAATCAAGTTCTTTTGTCATAACATGTTACAAAAAAACAGGTTGGATGCTTTAATAGGAAAATTAGACAGGGCAAACTTGGTTTTGGAAAAATCTGAACGAGCACGACCGCCGGGGCTTCTGTGAAGAAGCCGGGTACTTCCGCTTTCCTCACAGAAGTCCCGGCGAGCGTGCCGGGCGGCAGCAGGGGAGGTCTGCGCTCATCGCGCAGACTTCCTCTGCTGCCCCACTAGGCACCAGGGACAATCGGGCAGCTGGGGGATGTCTGCACGATACGTGTAGATATCCTCCATGCTGCCCGACACGGCAGACTATTATGACGGACAGCTGTCCGTCATAATAGACTGCCGTGTCGGGCAGCATGGAGGATGTCTGCACGTATCATGCAGACATCCCCCGGCTGCCCCCACTAGCCACCAGGGATCAAGGTAAGGGGAAGAGAGACAGGGGGAGGGAGGGGGACAGAGAGACAGGGGGAGGGAGGGGGACAGAGAGACAGGGGGGACAGAGAGACAGGGGGAGGGAGGGGGGCAGAGACAGAGTCAAGGGGAGGGAGGGGGTTAAGAGACAGAGACAAGGGGAGGGAAGGGGTTAAGAGACAGAGACAAGGGGAGTGAGGGGTTAAGAGACAGAGACAAGGGGAGGGAAGGGGTTAAGAGACAGAGACAAGGGGAGGGAAGGGGTTAAGAGACAGAGACAAGGGGAGTGAGGGGGTTAAGAGACAGACAAGGGGAGGGGGGAGAGAGAGAAAAATGGGGGCAAGGGAAAGAGAAAGGCAGCATTGGCACATAAAAACTAGAAATACATTTTTTGATATCATAATTTTTTATTAAAAAAGCAATTTACATATGAATATATACAAGTTGAACTTTTTTCCTATAGGGTAGTCTTATATTCAGGCTTTTGGTTTTTTTCCTAATGGAATATCCAAAGTTTGGGGGGTCGTCTTATAATCAGGGTCGTCTTATAATCGAGCAAATACGGTATATGAACAAATATCTGCTGTATACATTTCGATATCAAGATGATTGATGTAGTATTAGTTAATTTTGTGGTGCAGCCAGGTCTGCCCACTAATTGGATGGAAGGCAGAGTTTTAAACTACAAAAAAATGTAACAGGGGTCTGGCACCACATACGCCAAAAGCAAAAACTAAACTACAAATATAAATGTGCACAGGTAGGAGTGGGGACAAGAGACCCTGGCCCGACGGGCGTTTCACCACCTCCGTATTTACCTCTAATGAAGCTGAACACCCTAAAAAGGATGCAATAGGCATGATCAAAGAAACCATTTGAGTTTTAGTCTGTGTACTTCACTATTGTTACACTTTTATTTGTCCCTAGGAAAATACGGTGCTTTTTGAATTTATTCACCTCTACATCACTTTTGTAATGGTGTGCATTAAGATTCAGTTTTCTTGTTTGAGGGTAATACCTTCTTTGGAATGTTTTTATATAGTTCTATATGTTCCTCTCTTCATCCATCCTTATATTTTCTGTCTTATCATTACGACTTTTTTATAGTGCAGTCATTCAATGATGTTCAATGTAATTATGTAACTCTGCAGGGAAGGTCCAAAGCACAACTGAGAGTCAAAGATGACACCACTAGGCCCACACCACCAGTAGGGTAGTACCTTTTTCAACCCAAAGAATAACAGCCATAGACTTAGCTTTACAACAATAAACAAGAGTAGGTCTGCACTTCAAAGTGAGATGAATTTATTCTGCCACACTTGCAGAATAAATTCGCATCACTGTGAAGTGCTGAGCTACCTTTGTCTTTACTGGTGATGTTTGGTGTAACCCACAAGTAGAATGGAGCAGGAGCAGTACCCTTTGCATGTCCAGTACCCAAGCCAGGGCTCCATCAAGCCCCCACACTATCAGCAAATAAATACACGGCTCAGCACAAATGTTGTGAGATGGGATTAACCCATCAAAAGTGGCAATGTTTCGACCTAACTGGTCTTTGTCAAGCCATAACTTCTTTGGTGGAACCCAGTTCAGACAGTTTTCACGCCAAGTGCTGTTTTCCTAGCATTCATTACTGGTATAGACTTGATATTGGCCTCAAGCCTATTATTTTATCAGCCTGCGGCTAATATAAAGGTTGGTTGGCAAGCCTACCCGCCAGACATACAGACCTGGCTGCAACACTTCTAAATGAATCTACGATAATGATAAAATAATCAACCATAAATATTTAGCGTCACCTAATTAAACTATTACAAATAGATTTTACCTCCCATTCATAAACATAATTTGTTTTTGTTTCGTTAAAAAAAAAAAACGCCATCATTTGTTAAATGTTTTACTAGAGTCTGTGAATACATAAAAAGAAATTAAAAGCACACAATATACATTAAATTCAGCCCACGTAGCTGCATAAACACTGGAAAGAAAATGTTGTGCTTATAGTGTTTTGTCAGTTTTGTTTGAGAGTATATTATATTGCACTTGCTAGATGTTTAGACCTGTATTTAAAACAATTGAAAGAATTGCGTTCCTTTTGCAAAATTTGTGTTTGAACACATGAAATAAGAGTTCTGTGATAGCCGGAGTTCAAGAACACTACATGCTTTTATTACTTTTGCAGGATTGTGACCTTTTGTGCTGTGTATCAGTTTACTCTGATTACACACTCCATCACTTCCATCTCAAAGACAGTCAGCGGGGACCAGAAACATGCTCGTAATTCATAAAATATCAAACAAGCTACTTCTAATTTATTAGTACTTCACTTAAAAGTGGACTCCAGTGACACCACGGTAAAGAAAAAGAAAAAAGGTTTCTGCATGAACAGATTCGGTATAAATCAAGGATGCTTTACGTCCAGAAGCAATTTACTGTACGCTCTTGGTTTTTTAATGATCTCACTTTAGTCAATTAGATATGCTAAAGGAAGGTGCATGTACTCACCTGAAAGCCAGAGAAGGCCAGATTTGCAAGAAAAAAGTTGACCTTTTCATCATGACTTTTGATGTAGAAAATGAAACAAACAAAAAAAAACGTGCACAGAAACATAATACACGTCATGAATAACAGTTATTAGCATTAGATGGCCCACGTCACGTGCTCATTCACGGAATAGTGTTAGTACAAATAACGGATAACTTCAGCAATATGCTCCAATTTTTTATACAAAAAAATCCTTCTCCCAGTCCCCGATTTGGCTAGGGGCTGGCCAAATGCCCCTGGCACATTAAATGAAATCCTTATAACCACTATAACCCCTTCCTACCATCCTAATGGTATTCAACCTTTTGCCCCGAATCTCAATGACCAACCTAACCCTAATGCTAACTCTTACCCTTATTCTGACTCTAACCCTAACTCTTAATCTCAAACCTAATTATTGAGAGACGTAAGCCGTGAATTACGGCTTCTGAAGCTCTTGCCCACAACAGGGCAGGGCAATTTTGGCGATGGTAATTCCGTTGCTTTTCTGGTACCAGATGGTCTCTTCCAGTGCTGCCTGATGTCTCATCGTCAAGGCTTCATAGCAACAACAATATGATCGTCGTAGGCAATTAGGGATCGTCTCTGGTGGTCTTATATGTTCATCCTGTGTCGTTAAGGGAATAATTTAACTGTTTGTTAAATAAAAATGGGTAGCAGAGTCATTATAAAACACAAACCTGCACACACCAAACAAGTTAGAAGGGTTGATTTCCTTACAGCAATAACACATTCACAGTGCTTCCACCACTGCAAGGGATTTTGGGAAGACAAAAGTTCCATCAACAATGAGCACCTTTTAATCAATTTTAAACACAAAACCAGCCAAAGGTGATCATTGTTGGCAGGATTTGCATATGCCTACCCAGAATCCCTTGCAGTGGTGGTAATGTATGATCTTTATGGGAAAAGCAGCCTTCTGGCTTGTCTGGTGTGTGCAGATTTGAGTTCGATAAGGCCTCTTCTACCTACTGAATTTCAGGCCAAGCTGTTTATCCATCACCTTTACCTTTGTTCATAAATAAAAATTGAATACTTAAATGTAATCTTTTTTTTTGTTCTGTTTTGTTTTTTGTTTATATATATTTTGTTTGTTTGTTTTTTTGTAGGGGAGCTTTCCTTAGATTTATGTAATCTACCTCATATGTTGGTGCTTCTCTGCTCATATTACGTAGCCTTTAATTCCCTTTTATCCTCTGTACCATGTGCTCGGTAAATTGTTGTCATTAAATAAATACATGTCCATTTAATGCCTCAGAAATAATAAAAAAAGGTAGTATTGATTTTAAACATGAGAAAAATTTCCATTCCTCCACCACAGACTTGACGATTGACGAGATGAAATTAAATTAAATCCCTATGATTGCACACAATTAAGAGCTCAAAGTGACACTTGGAAGATTATGAAAAATGGAAGATGGAGTCTGGTACCAGGAAATACCTATTGGTCTACATCTCATTGAGTCCTAGAGATATATAATTTATGGCAGGTAAGAGTGTTACTTACCATTTTTCAAACAGCTATGAAAACTCTAAATGTATCTTGGTCCCTGGTCTCATGTTATGCTCAGGAAGGCTTTACGGTTAGCAAATTAAACCGCAGCCGCTGGTTATTTCTTTTTAAACATGTGACTGTACATATTTACGTTCATGTTCATTTTGGATCCCATTTGTATCTGCACTGAGCATAAACATCAACTAATAAAATTGGTATAAACACTAAAGATAACTGATCTGAAATGACCTCCAGCTAAACCAAAGCAGCATTAATCTGTGCAATGTATCCTAAGAAATGAAAAACGAAGTCAATGGCGTGCAAACATTATGAAAGCAAGGCATCAGCATCATCACAATTATAAAGCCAACAAAAGCTTATAAAAAAAAAAGAGATCAAATTAGCTAAATTGGAAAATCAGAAATGGATTTCTAGGGAGAGTAAAACTAATCTGAATGTTTTTTTTTTAAGTAAATGGAAAAATCTGAAGGCAGAAAATGTTGGTCCTTCGTTATCCAAAATGGAAAGTTTTGTAAGTGAAGGACATCCATAGGTTCTACCAGGGCAGAACCGAAGGATGAGCCCCTGCTGGCTGATTTTATGGAACCGACACAACTAACATGGGATTGGCTGACACAGGACTAAGTGTTTAAGCAGTCAAACACATTTAACATAGACAAGATCCCAGGACCAGAAGGTATACAACCAAGGGTACTTATAAGCTAAACCTAATTCTGGCCAGACCATTATATTTAATCCTTAGGGATTATTTCAGTTCAGGACTAATGGTTTATGGCAATTGCAGGGCAATTACAGACCAGTGAGCTTGACATCTGTAGTGGGGTACTAAAGGCAAACATTCAAGATTACATCTTGAACTAGAATATAATTAGTAGGAGTGACAGATCTTGTCAAATTAACTTGAAGGCACTGTATCACCTAAATATTGTTTTTATTGTGAATATAGAGGAAAACATTTTTGGAATTGTATTAGCAAAACTGCAAGCAAATTTCTAAATTAGGAGAATAATGTGTTTTAAATGGTTCTGGAGTTTCCTGCGTATTACATCACCTGTGGTCTCATATGCAAATGAACTGGTTTTCAATGGGAAATGGGAATTTGCAAATCAAGCCACGAGTGAGGTCAGACTGGAAAGAAGGGCAAGTTGGACAAATACATTTTTATTTTTGAAGTTCGCGTGTCAGTTCAGTTTTAGTGAATATCCCACACAGATAACCAGAATGCAGGACTGAGTCGCTTTTGACCATTTACTCTCTTGGGTTTTGTTATGTTTTCTTGTTGGTTCATTAAGAAAGTTGAAGATTATTTTGTTATTCCAGCTGTGTGTCATGAATTCATTCATGCTACAAATATGTTCTAACATGCAAACATTGTGTTTGTAGATGTTTTGTAACATTCCTTTTATTTATTAACACTTGTTTCTGCACAGCTGAAATCCACATATTTTGAAATTGTTGGAGTTTGCATTAGAGAGTCATTTTCCCCAGGTTTCATTCCCACAAGAGACACAGCGAACTAGTAAGATTTATACAAATAAGAACAATTTAATGTAATTAGTTAGTTACATGTCTCTGCCAAGAGTCTCTGATCCTTGGGTTTTTTTCAGAGTCCAATTCTGAATTGTCTTTAGAGGGATGATCCCATTTGGTTTATTTTCGGTACGGTATATATATATATATATATATATATTTACATAGTTTTAATAGAGTGTCTAACCCTGAAATCTTTTTTTCTTCTTCAAACAAATAAATGACTGTACTAACTAGCTAACTCTATCAAACATATCCTTCCTAGCTTAATTCACTTAAAGGACATAGTGTCACGATCTGGTACGAGGCTGGAACCTCTTTGCAGAGTAGGTATAGGTTTTGGCAATGGACCCCGGCAATAGAACAGAATTATTCTGCCTGAAGGAATTCCACCCTATGGTTGAGCCGCAGGTTTCGTTCCCCCAGGACTTTTGAACTCTGAACTATCACCAGAATACCAAAGCTAAACCTAATAGGACGGCAGCTGGATACAGAGTAGGACCGAGGCAAAGGTATCAAGGGTGCAGACAGAAGAATAGTCAGACAGGCGTAAAAATCAGGACAGGCAGCAAACAAACAAAGTCAATTCAGGCAAACAGGTCGGGACAGGTGGCAGGACAGGCAAGATCGGGCAAGCAGGAGTCGGCAACAGGAATCAGCAATTCACGAAAATACACAAACGCTAGTAAAGGCACCAGGCACTATTACAGGCAAGGACTAGTTCACAAATGAGGGTTTAAATAGTGTAGGAGAGATTGGCTGGCCAATGGAGGCTTTGGGGAGGAGATACAGAGGTTTTATTGCTGTCCCTTAAAGGGGCAGTAAGGGCAGGAAGCCAGATGTAGAACTGCACATGTGCAGAGCAGTAACCTAGGGATAGTCATGGGACGCCTGCTAATGGAGCTTGTGTGTCTGGCTGGGAATCCCTGCAGAAGACCCAGAAGGCAGTGAGACAGAGCTCCGGAGAGTTCTGAGCAGGTAAGGAGGGAGTGATTGGCAGTGTGACGGTGCTGTCATGTCACATAGGAATCATAAATATGACTTGGTCAACAACCTTTCCGATCTCTAATTTAAGGAATTTGATAGTTACTATTCTTACCAAGTGTCTTCAAATATTCCATAATGGTAAAATGATTACAATTTCCAGACATTCCAATATAGCAGCAAACGTAGTACCTATGATTTATTCCATTTGATGCAAGTCAGGAGCGTCTTCTCCTCTCCACAACTTTCTGGTTTGGTCAGTGTCACACCGACCCCTCTAGAGTACCAATGCTGGAACCACCCAGTTGATAAGGCATAACATTGTGATCTCTATGCTCTCCTCACTGACCCCCAAACCAAAGAATCCTTATCCTATGTGGGAAACATTTGGTTTGGGTTCACTTTTGGAGGAGACGGACTGGGAAGCCACTTCGACCATATCTACCTGTCCCTGCAGTGGTATTTGACCCTAGTCCGATTGTTCAAAATTCACAGAATACCAACTGATCTTAGCTGGAAATAAATTCCTGTGTAAAGGCACATACCTCCATGTGTGGTGGTCCTGTCCAAAATTGATACATTTTATGGTCAAAATCTCGATTTATACAGAAACCCGTTGGACCCATGGTCCTTTTTACTCTCCAGTATCACAGTAAAAAATAAAGAGAGACAATAGCTGGTAGAATTAACAAGTCATAGAAGAAGTGCTGAATATTATCTACGGTATTTTTAAATCTCTGTCACTAACCATTTTAGCACCTCACGCATTTTTTTTTCTACCTGATTTTTCCTACCCACCCTCCCCTTTTTTATAATATATTGGTGGTAAGATTCATGGTGTGCGGCCTGATTTCTGCTGTCTTTTTTCTTATTTCAGGTGCTCTGGAACAGATCTGCGTTGGAAGATGCTTTGGATTCATCTTTGTTCCAGCTTGGCGATAGCTTGCTCCTGAGGGTGGTCTATGGCCTAGTTTAAGGTTGTTAGCCTAGGTAAGACTTGGTGGGAGATTGGAGCTGGTAAGGGGGCTCTTAATTTTAAAGGGGGGGGGCTGGACAGATGGAGCTGTCCAGCCATCGGTTTTGGTTTTTGGCTGGCAGATCCCTGGGATCAAGCTCAGGAGATAGGGATGTTAATGAATGTTAATTATTGTTAACTTATGGTTATTATTAATTATGTTAATTAGGTGATCAAGATAATTGTGTTAAAATACGTTATGTTATTAGATTTAAAGTTTGACATTGTCACGTTGCTCTTATATTGTGTGTTACTGTTATGCTAAAGTTATGTTTATGGCAGAGTTGGCAATGACGATGAACAATAATAAAAATGGCTGTGGCCTTTTCTACCGACTAAATCTGTGCCGTGTGTTATGCTTCTATGGTAAGATATAGCTCGGTAGGCAAGGTATCAAAAGTCGTGACTTAAGGTAGCTTAACCCAACCGGGAAGCTGTTAAAAACATTGACTTGAAGGCCATGTTAAGGCTAAGGAAAGAACAGCATGGAGAAACAGATGATTAACATTATGTACAGTCACAGATGGACATACCACCTACCAGAAAATGCATAAGATCCCTGGGAGTACGCTGGTCTGATAAACATATAGTTTGGTCTTTACATATAGAGGTTCTATGGTTATTAGTTTGCGTAAAACTATTTGTTGTTTTGTCCATGTAAAATATACTAAAGTGTATAGTTTATTTGTAGAATCAAAGACAGAGTAAGACTATAGATACAGTGATATCTTCAAAAGAACATAATTAATAATGGATGGCACAGAACACTCCAAATGAAAAGATGTTTTTGTGACCAATTATCTCAAAGGGGTTCTCCAAAGACATGTTGCTGTGGGCTACATGCATTACAGCTATACAATAAAAATACGCTCTTCTATATTAATTGCCTTGAACAGCAGCACGAAAACCACATGATGCATTTTTTCAGGTAGGTTACTTCTTTTGCTGGCTGAGAATTGTATTTGAATAATTAATTTATCGTAGGCCCAAGTGATATATCCCATGATTAGGAGCATCCTTCATCTAAATGTTGCTTATACTGGGAATATAGAGCATAAACTTTATCAAAAATTATCTATACATTGTGTTATCAGCATTGCAATGAAATACATGTATTAAGAGGATTTCAAATGTTTCTGTGATGTCTCCTGTTTATGACATCATATTGCGGCTTACATGCAAATTACACTATTACCAGTGAAATGAGTTCATTTGCATAGCAAACACCACAGACATAATTAACCCCTTTGTGACGCATGGTGCTTGCATCCCAGAAGTTACAAGCGACACTTATTTTTTTTTTTTACTGGCTGCCAATCAAAAGGTGATGAGTAGCCAGGGACACAATTGCAGAGACATCCCACCGTCACGCTTGACTTCACGGAGGTGTGTCCAAACCCGGAAGTTCGTGCATGGCGCATTTTCGTAAAATTGTAGCCGGTACTCGCTTTGAGCATCAGCTACATTTTCCCTGTCAGTCTGAGGCCACTCAGAGGAGCCCCCATCTGACAGGTGAGATCCCGCTGCAAGTCCCATTGGGGAGCCGTGACGAGCTGCATAAACAATATTTAGGTGACCCCTTTCAAAGCCCTGCATAGAGACGTTTGGTGACTATATTCATTTTAAAAAAAAGGTGGGGCCTATATCAGCAATAATAAATAAAAAAATTCAGACATTGCAGTAGCCACTTCCCATTTTAGTTACAGAAACAAATAAACAGCATTTGTAATATAAATACACGTGCAACGAAAGGAAAGTATTAAAGCTATTTTTCCCTATGATGTCAATATTTTGTAATGTAAAAACTCGGTGGTTATTTACATAACTCTCATAAATTGCCTGCAAATCGGCTTATTTTCTTAAACTGCTCCTTCCATGCCAGAGACATGTTTAACAGCTGGTTGTTTGTATAGCCTTACTATCTTGGGAGAGGGAGAGAACATACTTGTTTATCACTGGAGTAAAGGGTGGCTCAAGCCTCTTTAGAGAGATTTATGGGAGCAATTAATCAGCAGGAGGCTCCTGCATGAAAGTTATTAGATATAATAATTAACTTGAGGGGGCTGCATTAGAGACTAGTGAGTTGACTTAATGATCATTAAAGAGGACGGTGAAATGCAATTGTAAGCTTTTAAGACAAACGCATAAGTAAGTTAATGATGATTATGATTTATTAACTGGAAAGAAATCTCAGTCCATGTGGAGTAGTCAGCTGCAATTTGGTTTCTTTTTGTTACACTTATAGTGCTTTAGTTATAAAAATCGGTTCTGTGGCAGAGTTCTAAAAGTGGTTTAAATGGCTGGAACATTCCATTGGTTTCCATGGTAACAAAACCCCGGAGATGACTTGTATCAGTATACCCCATAGTGTTTAATGGATCAGCAACATCAACTTTATGCACTACAACATTCCCCAGTGAGATCTAGATGTAGGGCTGCCACTTTTTAAAGAATAAAATAAAATAAACAAATACCGGCCATGCACCATAGACTTAACATCGGCCTAGCTATTTACCTAGGATTTTGTACCAATTTTGGACTCTTTCCATTATATATATATATAAAAAGTCTCCTGTCTAATCGTGTGGTCAAAAGAGATTTACATATCTAGGGCTGTCGAATGTACAAGTAAATAACTCTCGATTAGCATAACTTTTAAGCTAACAGGTTGTAATGTTGCTTTTGCTTATTGTAAATAATGTCTTCCCATTTTTTGCCTACTCTCAGCGATAATGTGTCTATGTAACATTGACCATTTTGTGTAGCTGTATACCCGTTATGGGTTTTCGGCTACATAATGTGTTTGTGCTGGGTAGCTATGTTCTCCTGCACTGGCTAAAATATTTTAATGTGTATGTGTATATATATGTCAGATGTAAGTAATCAGTTCCCATCTAGAATGTTTTCTCACTGATGGGACAGGTGTTTAATGCAGACTAATTGGTGGGAAGGGTACATAAGTATGTGTTTCTCCTCCAACTAATTAGACCTACGAAGAAGTCCATATGGGACGAAACGTGTGAGGTGTGTTCAAGCAGGGCTCCCGTGTACTTTGCTTTTTATCTCCGTTTCGTTAAAAGTTAGATTTTAAAAGGATCTGGCTGTCTGCGGAAATCTCTACAGTGCATTGGGACTTCACATTTCTTTCTCTTGTCTAGCTTTTTACCAGCCTGTCTAGGTGCAGCACTGGACACACTATTCAAAATAAGCATTTTATTTGTACATTTTTTGTACAAACCTGAACACTATTTGCTGAGTTCTTTTTCCATTACATGTAAGCTGTTTGTGTAAGTTTGATATAAAATAAAACATACTGATCTGACTTGCCCACTAAATGTGATAAAGTTGTCACGTTTACTCCCCCCCCCCCCCCTGAATTTTCCAAAGGTAAAAAATCATATTTTCTTTGTGCCACCATCCAACTTCTGTACTATGCTCTACAAACTGTGTATAAAAAGTCACCATGTAGATCAGGTCCATCCTCCAGATGTTGATAGGCTGAGAAGGTGGCAGGGGAGTATGGGAGATGTAGTCCCCCACAGTTTTGGACACCTCTGATCCACATAGTACAAACAAGTTCCGTTCCTTAAGAATAGAAAACAATTACGTTATAAAATCAAACCATATTGTCACACTGACATTAAACGTGCAGAGTCAGAGTAACAGGCTGTTAGCAATCGTTTAGCACCTGTTCAGAGCAAAGGAATCCGTCGGGAATGAAATCTTGAGGTCATTTTGGTGTCGGCAAAAAATATTTAGTTGACCTTGATGCCACCCGGTCTCATCAGAGATAGACACACACAGCCATGCAAGACAGATCTGCTCACATATTGTATGCATTTTTTTTAATCTTTTATATCAATCTTCATTTTTTATTTTTACAGTGCAGAATTAAAAAAATGGATGTCTTATTGACACCTCTAACATAATAAAACACAAAACATATATTACATTATTCCAGCCATACAGTTCCCATTAAATTGTTATATCACTTGTTCAGCATTTCCAACCATGTATTCAAATCATACTGTATGATTTTTTTTTTATCTAATGTTAAACATGAAACAGTGTATAATAATAGACATGCACAAAACTAAAATTTTGGTTTCGTTTTTGTCCATTCGGACGAAAATGTTATTTATTTAGTCTAAAACGAATTTCGTTCATTACTGCATTCGTTTCAGACGAAATTCGTTCATTATTTTCGTTTCGTTTTATTCATTCGTACGAATCAATTGACCTACACATTCCATAAACCGAAAGACATTTGGCTTATAGACTTTCGGTTTATGGAATACATGTAATGCTATTGGCTTTCTATAAACCGAAAGTCTATAAACCG
The DNA here is from genome assembly GCA_036172795.1 of Pelodytes ibericus. Lineage (NCBI taxonomy): Eukaryota > Metazoa > Chordata > Amphibia > Anura > Pelodytidae > Pelodytes > Pelodytes ibericus. The sequence goes on from CM069857.1 coordinate 272,034,765, forward strand.
AAGTCTTTCGGTTTATAGACTTTCGCTTTATGTAATACATGTAATGCTATTGGCTTTATATAAACCGAAATAGAGTCCCCATTCATACGAATAGGTCAGTTGACCTATTCGTATGAATGGGGACTCTATTTCAATTTATAGAATAGCAATAGTATTACATGCATTCCATAAACCGAAAGTCGTTCATTATGTCGGTTTATGGAATGTATGTAATGCAATTGGTATTCTATAAACCGACTCTATTTCGGTTTATAGAATGCCAATAGCACGAATGGACGAATGATTTTCGTTTATTAACCATTCGTTCATTCGGCTTTCGTTAGTTTAGCATATTTGTTATTCGTTTTTCAGACGAATGGACGAAAATGCAATTTTCGGACGAAAATGCATTCGTCCGAAAACGAATGCACATGTCTATATAATACTGCGCTGGACTTGGTCCCCAGGACATCCTTGAAAAAGAGAGAAATCTCAATGTATTCTTCCTGTTAAATCTCTTTCTAAGTAAATAAAGGAAAGTTACAGAGATTGATAGATAGACAAGACAATTGGATAACAAAAATTGAAAGTGTTGACTGACTGGGGCAATTAAAAGTGAAACGTGGGACAGCCCCAGCCCACTGAGTGAGATTAGAGAGCAGCCCCCAAGGGAGGAGAATTGGCATCCTGCCCCCCATTGCCAGTCTTCCCATAATGTGCTCATAGCTTGTGATTTTGGTAGACCAATGCTCATGCATCAATATTGCTAGAGTTGGTATTTGTCAGATCAACAGATCAAACACCATCCTTTACTTTTCTGAGAAAAGTACTCATTTAGAGTGATGGAACCATTCATAAAGGGATTCATGTTCATTATTCCTTTCAGGTTGTTTAATTGAGTTTAGAAACCAGAAAATATTTCTTCTTGCGACTGTGGTAAAAATGTATTCTACTGGTTGGGCTCATTAGAGGAAGCCAGATTAACTAATTTGATAAGCTGGAAGGCAATAGACATGAGTGGCTATTAGCTGACACAATCAGTGGTTTATCTTGATTTTGTGCTGCCCTAGGCAGACAACATTTGTGCACCCCTCCCTACTCACGATGCATACCCACAACATGACCCATAATCCACGTTGCACACCAAGGACATGTCCCATCAACCCATTTACATGCCCCCATCACCCCATTACATACACACATTGAAGTATTATTTGCCACTAATATTCCCCAGCCAGTTTGCCCAATAATAGGCCAGTATTATTTGCCATTAATATTCTCCAGGCAATTTGCCCAATAATATGCCAGTATAATTTGCCATTAATATGCCCAAGCCAATTTGCCCAATAATATGCCAGTTTTATTTTCTATTTAATATGCTCCTGCCAACTTTGCCCAATAATATGCCAGTATTATTTGCCATTCATATTCCCCAGCTGATTTGCCCAATAATATGCCAGTATTATTTACCATTAATAAGCCCCAGCCAATTTGCCCAATAATATGCCAGTATTTGCTATTTATATGCCCCCAGCACTTACCTTGGTGGATAGTGGCAGGCAACATGGCAACATGGTATCCTCATGCTGCCTGTTCGGCTCCTTGGCTGTTGTGCAGAGAGGTCACGTGAACCTGACGTCATGTGACCTGTCGGCACTTCCCTGTCCCACTGCACAGGGAGCCGAACAGGCAGCACAGAGTTTTCTCTGTGCTGCCTGTTCGGCACCCCGTGCAGCCTGCTGGCAGAGACAATCTCCTCTCACCTCTATCTCTGCCAGCGCGTTTTTTTAAAATTGTCTTGTTTGCCTTGCGGTTAATACAGCGCTGGACACAATGGATGTTCTATAGCAAACTCAAGCCTGGAGTTGTGGAAAGCGTTGACTGCTCCACTTTTAGAAATCTGCCCCAGAGATGCTGTTTATAAATAACTCCCATAATGCACTTCCTGCAAAAACATCTGGCAATGTGGATTTGATTAACTTAATAATAATACCCCAAAACAAAAGCATTCTCTGTGCTGTTAGAGTCTGAGATTAAGGGCGGTTATATACCGATTAGCCATTACATTATGGCCACTGACAGGTGGCAGGACAGCGGAGGCAGTGTGATGCTGTGGATGTTACTTTGACATGTTTACTAACCTAAGCATTGTTGCAGTCTTTCATAGGAATGTTATTCCCTGGTGGCATTGGCCCCTTTAAGCAGGATAATGCACCCTGCCCCAAAGCAAAAATGGTTCAGGAATGGTTAGTTCAAAATTCTGACTTGTCTCCAAATTCCCCACATCTGGGTTTGCTGAACAAATAGATGCAATCAATGGAGGCCCCACCTCACAACTTACAGGACTTAGAGGAACTGCTGTTAACAACTTTGTGACAGAACACACAGCACACCTTCTAGTGGAGTCCATGCCTGGTCTAGTGGAGTCCATGCCTCAACAGATCAGGGCTGTTTTGTCATCAAAAGGGGACCTACACAACATTTATTTATAATTGTATTATTTTTTTTTTTATAATAGACATTTTATTTCACCAAAGCAAAATGATGTAAATTATGAATAAAATAATGCACGTCAACACTTTTTATAGTTGACTGGATGTTTAATGTTGATACATGGAGTTTATCGTGTCACTATATTTTGCATAACATGCCATGAATGTCAATTAATATACATTCCCCCTTTACTTGATAAAAAGAGCCATAGGGTTGAAAGGTTGGTTTGCTTTGGTGAAATAAAATAAGTCACAACATATTTGGAGTGCCGAGTACTGAACTTGCTTTTGTACTGGGATTTAGTGTGAGCCTGTATCAAACCTTGGATCTTACCCGCCACACTAATTTATAGAGCACACAGTAGGCATCCCTGAAGTGAGCCGGGCACAGTGAGTTTTAAGGAACTATGTGAAGACGAGGACTATTGTGGTAATGCACTAATGATTGCACCTTCCAGCTGATTGGTACAATCAGACAGTTGTTGTTCCTGTAGTATTGGAATATTATCAGCGGCATTATGATCTGTAAGCTTCAATTAAATCTCAGGGTAGCAGCATGTGGTTGTATTCATGGTATACTATACCAGCATATTAAAGTACAACTTGGAGGAAGTACAACTGGGCGGAAAAATAGTGTCCACTCCTACAAAGTGAACCCAATATGTATCTTGAGATATACGCGTTTTTACTCTCCGCGTGTACTGTGATCTGTCTCTGTTGTTCTCACTTAATCTGTATTTCCCTTATGTGCTCTGTACCTGTTGACGCTATTAAATAAATTGCTATATTATTCTTTGGTTTCACAGCAGTATATTTCAGCATATTTGACATATAGCTACACTGAGTTTAATTTATCCACTAAGCAAGTTTTTAAGGCCAAAATAGTATTTTATACCTTCTTCTGTTTTTAAAATAATTTTGTGTTTATTTTTGAGTATTTGAGTATTACTAGGCGCAATGTTAATCATTATTACCAGTTTTGTTGCCCTGTGTGTTTATTTTCTTTGCATACTCATTACATTGTGTACATTGTTTATAAGTTTTTGTTTTTTTTGTATTGATAGTGCCACCTAGTGGAACTAACTCTTTCTAAGTCACTTGACTTCACCCTTAAAAGTTTCTAATAATATGTACCTTTTCTTGATGAGTAATACTAAACATAGTGTAGCACTCATGAATCATTACTAATATTCAGATTTTGCAATTTCGATCAATACCCTGATATCTGTTCTGGGGAATAAGCAGTGCTGTATTTAGTGCGAGGCAAACAGGGCAAGTGCCTAGGGTGGCACTTGCCTTGTATGCCTTTAGGGGCGGCAAAAAACGCAAAAAAAAAAAAGCCGACCTTTTAACCCCTTAGTGACAAGACATTTTCACCTTGACTTTCCCTTGGTGACAATGGCTGTTTTGACATTTCTAGGGTGTTTGTGTTTAGCTGTAATTTTTTTCTTTCTCACATACAGTACCCACACAAATTATATGTTGTTTTTATCATCATAAGAAGGGCTTTCATTAGATACCATTATGTTCATCATATCTTATAATTTACTACAAAAAATATCATAAAATATGATGAAAAATTTAAAGAAAACCCACTTTTTCTAACTTTGACCTAAAATATAATTTACACAAATAAAATCATTAAAAAAGACCCCGTCTAAATAGTTTCTAAATGTTGTCCCGAGTTCAAAAATATGCATGTTTCCATATTTTTCGGTATTTTTTTGCGAGTTATGGGGCAAAAAACAAAAATTGTGTTTTTTGGTTTTTTCCTATATTGATCTTTTGACCCCAACCCGAACCCAAAATTTAACCCTAACACTAAATTTAACCCCAACTCTAATCCTTATTATATCCCTTAATATTTTTTAACTTTAATTTAATTTTAACCCTATCCCTTATGCTAAAACATATTTAATTTTAACCCTATAGGCTAATATAGCTAAATAACCTGTTTTTATTTAATTAAATATGTATTTTAATTATTTTCCATTGCAATGCTACTAAACTACCACTAGGGGTAGTCAAGTAGCATATTCAGAGCAACGGAAGTGAAGTTACTTTCACTTCCGAAGCTCAGACCGGCAGAGGACTTAGCCATATTGACGGAGCAGCATGCTCCGTCAATATGGCTCCCCACGATCGCTCCGTGGGGCGATCGTGGGGGTCCCGAAATAGAAATATCGGTGCTGGCTATTGCCTCGATGTCGAGGCAATAGACCAGCACTGTTAAAGCGGTTTTCGCGATCGTTGATCGCGAAAACCGCTTCATTCACTGTAGGACGTGCCAGGCATGTCCTTTGTCATTAAGGGAGATTCTCCCAGGACGTGCCTGGCACGTCCTTTGTCGGCAAGGGGTTAAAAAAACAAAACCTTGCTTGCCGGCAGAGGCGGTGGTGAGGGGAGATTGGAAGATTCCCCCCTCACCATCTCTGCCTGCCAGCAGGCTGCACAGGGAGCTGAACAGGCAGCACAGAGAAACCTCCGTGCTGCCTGTTCGGCTCCCAGTGCAGTATGACAGGGAAGTGCCGAAAGGTCACGTGACCTGCACTCTGACGTCAGACGCGTGCCGAGTCACGTGACCTCTCTGCACAACCACCGGTAAGCCAGACAGGAGGACAACATGCTGCCTGCCACTAGCCACCAGGGAAGTCCTGAAAATTGTCTGGAAGTCCTGCCACTAGCCACCAGGGAAGTCCTGAAAATTGTCTGGGGCTTATTAATAGCAAATAATACTGGCATATTATTGGGCAAATTGGCAGGGGCTTATCAATGGCAAATAATACTGGCATATTATTAGGCAAATTGACCGGAGAATATTAATGGCAAATAATACTGGCATATGATTGGGCAAATTGGCAGGGGCTTATTAATGGCAAATACTGACATATTATTAAGCAAATTGACACGGGCATATTAAATGGAAAATAACGCTGGTATATTATTGGGCAAATTGGCAGGGGCATATTAACTGGCAAATAATACTGCATAATTTTGGGCAAATTGTCTGGAGAATACTAATGGCAAATAATACTGGCATATTATTGGGCAAATTGGCTGGGGCACACTAATGGCAAATTGTCTGTGGCATATTAATGGCAAATAACACTGGCATATAACTGGGTAAATTGGCTGGGGAATATTAATGGCAAATGATACTGGCATATTATTGGGCATATTAATGGCAAATAATATTGGCATATAGGTGCATGACAAGTATGATGCTGTGTGAGATCCTTTGGGTGCAAAGTGGGTGCAGTAAAAGGGAATAAAAACAAAAAATGCAATGTTTCAATAACATTGTTATTACATATACAAATAGTTGAATGTGATATGAAAATAGCTGCATATAATTAAAAGTTTACATTTACATACATTTTTTTTACAAAAAATAAAATTTGGATAATGGGAGAGCTGCAGTGATTTTTTGACACTGGGCACAACACGTACAAGTAAAAAACCAAGACAATTGAGAAAATCTCTTTAAAAGACCATTCTGGGTAGAATAGTTTTGCATATGGTGCAGTTTGCATATCGTGTAGCATGATGCATAAAAGATGCCCACGTTCCATCCTCCAACACTCTAACTGCCTGGGGATGCCCATTTTTGCAAAAAGAGGACAATGGAGGAGAACGTGAACACCTGTACACTACAGTAAGTATTTCAACAATTCCAAAAAATAAATGCAATCAAAATAACGAATGCATATTTTTAGATTAAGTGTTAGCTTTAATTATTTAAACAGGTGGAGTGGTACTTTGAGTGGTCCTCTTATATATAATTATCATTAGTGTACATATTTTAAGACAATTAAATTCAGTAGTGCATGTCAGTCAGTCCCTGCAAACTTTGTATGTATCATAATATTGAGTCTACTCAAGAGAGAATTGCATGGAATTGAGATGGGAATGTCAAGGTCAATGTAGCAGAATTGGGAAAAAAATATTCCATGCAGCTGAATGGGAGATTTTTTTCCAACTTACCTACTGGCCTTCGGTTCCCTGCAATTCTCTCTTGGTGCCTCTGGATTGCAGACAATTTTTGGGGCACATGGGAACCCATATATCAAGCTACCCAGGTAGCCCCAGTGTGCCAATTCCACGTCGATATCTCCCGACACCGAAAATGAAGTGGGAGCCTCAATCATCCTCAGAGATTTCTATGGGGAGGGCTTAAGCTTATCTTGGAGCCATTATGTGACATCCTCGGCCATAGAAGTTAATGGGGTAATGGAAAGAAATAGCGAAGCCCTCCCGAAATGGCCAAAATCAAATAAATGTCAGTGAAAAAATAAAAGTAAAATAGAAACAAGATACTAAGTACCTAAAAATAAAGTAAATTAACATAACATTTAAAAATGCTTATATTATTGTAAATATACTATCATAACATATAACATTAATATGTTATAACTGTATGTTGATATTTTTGTGTTTAAAATATGCTTATTTTACTTCTTCTATACTTTTCTATTCAATTCTCCAAATAAAACCTGGAGAATTAAAATTTCGCCTATGTTACCTGAATTCGGAGCATCTTCAGTGTTATCGGTACACATTGCGTAGCCGAAAATCAATGATTTTTCGTTGCGAAAATTCCCCAGTCCAAATGCTTTGATGCTTCGGTTTCCAAATGGAACCAAACTGACGATGCACACCCAGTTTCATGGATACTGAGTGGCCGCATTTTGGAGATTTCAGAAATTTGGTTAAAGTGCCGGACCCGAATACAATTCACAACTAATCGGTATATATTTGGGTCGACCCTATATTGTACAATTAATGTCTTTTTCATGTCTTATTTAATGTCTTTATTACATATTGTGGGAATATTTTTTATTTTTTTTATTACAGTTCTGGTGCAAGAAGATTCTATTACCAGATACCAATGTATAAGCAGTCACAGAGTCCAATAGAAACAGTGGAGATTAAAAAAATAATCAGTGGTAAAGAGACTCCCAGAGATTAAAATCCGGCACCAGGCTGGTTAAAAGCCCAAATCCCCTTTTCTAGGAAACTCAATGTAAAGCAGAAAAATATTGTCACACAGAGTGAGTGCTGAAAATGGAAGCTAATCCATGGTTCTGAATAAAGCCCTTCTCGATTTCCTATCTGGTATTGTTGAAACATCATGCCGTCCAACTGTTTCAGACCCAGGATAAGAGATAGTATTTCAGGTCCCTGGCCCGGTTTCCTGGGCTGTTTTTCAATGGTAATCTAAATGTTTTGTCGGTGTGCTAAGCTAGTATATTATTATTTGAGCCTGTGACTAGCTTAGTGCACCAACAGTTTTCTTTTCCCTGTTTGCACATTGTTGAGGTTGTTGGTTCTTCAGTTTGGTTGCAGCTTGCTGTTCAGGGGTTAATTGGGAGGAGGCTTAATTGCACCACAACCAACACCCTGCAAGAAAAAAAATAAAGTAAAAAAAAAATTGTCTAGGGCTTATTAATGGCAAAATAACACTGGCATTTTATTGGGCATATTAATGGCAAAATAATATTGGCATATTATTGTGCAAATTGGCTGGGGCATATTAAATGGGAAAAAATACTGGCATATAATTGGGCAAATTTTCTAGGGGCTATTAATAGCAAAATAACACTGGCATATTATTGGGCAAATTGGCTGGGGTATTTTAAATGGCAAAATAATAATGGTATATTATTGGGCAAATTGGCTGGGGCATATTAAATGGGAAAAAATACTGGCATATTATTGGGCAAATTGTCTAGGGGCTATTAATAGCAAAATAACACTGGCATATTATTGGCCAAATTGGCTGGGGTATATTAAATGGCAAAATAATACTGGCATATTATTGGGCAAATTGGCTGGGGCATATTAGATGGCAAAAAAATACTGGCATATTATTGGGCAAATTGGTTGGGGCATACTAAATGGCAAAATAATACTGGCATATTATTGGGCAAATTGGCTGTGGCATATTAAATTGCAAAATAATACTGGCATATTATTGGCCAAATTGGTTGGGGCATACTAAATGGCAAAATAATACTGGCATATTATTGGTCAAATTGGCTGTGGCATATTAAATTGCAAAATAATACTGGCATACTAATGAGCAAATTAGCTGTGGCTGGTTTTGTTTGTCTATTTATGATCTGTAATGCACTTGTCTTGGTTTGTCTATTTATGATTAGTAATGCACTGGTTTGGTTTGTCTATTTATGATTTGTAATGCACTTGTCTTGGTTTGTCTATTTATCATTGGTAATGCACTTGTCTTGGTTTGTCTGTTTATCATTGGTAATGCACAGGTTTTGTTTGTCTATTTATGATTTGTAATGCACTTGTCTTGGTTTGTGCATTTGTTATTTATTTTGCACACTTGTTTGGTTTTAAAGGTAAATAAAGGCATCTGGTTCTTATGTTCTGTGTATACACTTGACTTTATAACTTAATTTTTAAATATTTTTGCTTGTGGTGTGCCACGGAATTCTGGGAAGAGCTTTGGTGTTCCCTGGGTGAGAAAAGGTTGAGGAGCACTGTCTTATAGGATAATACCCAGATTCAAGGGTCTTGCACATTATTTTTTCTTGTACCATTGCATAGCAAAACTATCTCACACAAAAGGCAGCCTAAACCTGGAATGTCAAGCAATAAAGCTCTGCACGAGTTGCCCAACAACCTCAGATTTACATTTTTCACCTATTATTGATCTTATCAATATACGATTATTGATCTTATCAATATATGATTGGAATCTTTATGATTCCGTAATGTCTGGTAAACACTTGCATGCTTTCTCACTGAAAAAAAAAAAGGGAATTAATCAATGTCAATTTAAAAATAAATAAATATATTGTACAAATATGGTGCAACCAGCGCGTGCGCCAATGTATGAAGCAGACTCACAGGATCGACGCTGAATATGTAGATTTAGGTTGTATTGTAGCTCACTGGCCGGCGCAGCCTATGCATAAAAAAATCAGGGCCTGATTTGTGTCAAGGGAAGCTCCGCCAAAAGCAGACTGACAGAGGTCTCTCTCTCACTCACTGAAAAGTGTCGGGAGTTATAAAAAAAAAAAAAAGCATAATCGCCGTTATACATACAGCGATTGTATATTTTCTTTTTTTTTAATGAAACTCCCGACACTTTTCAGTGTGGGAGTTATTATGCATATCCCGCGTAGATACAATTTTTATGTATATAAATGTTAGTGTTCTATTATCACTTTATGAAATGGTAACACTACATTACATATTGAGTAAAACTACCATATGATTCCATGTGTCTGTAAATTATGTTGGGGAATCAACTCCTTTGGTACCTTAAATCTCTGCCATAAATAAACCCAAACAGATCTTAAAGGCCTGCATCTAAACTCACAGGACCTAATCACGACAGCGCCCCTTATTACTATGCTAAGCAATCTTTTCTGATTCAAGTAGATTAATGGGGCTTGTTAATTAGTGGATTCTGACATGGGCTCACTGTGTGAGATGCAACTTGTATATAAAACCCAGTACGTAGAAAGAGCTGCAAATATTTTTATATCCAGCAAACTTGAGAGAAACTGAAGGGCGCATGTACTGTATTAATAGCATAATTCCAGGTTTATGGAAGGACATCTGCATTCATGCCAGAAAGGGAAGAATCCTAAGTCAATGCCACGTATCAGCAGTCTCTGCTGTGAAGCTTTATAATCTGTGTGCACATTATACACTATGGAAAATCTTTGGCGATGTACAGTCTTCTATCTCCTCTTTTAGTATTTTCTGTGGCTTTTCTTGTTTTGCATGAATATATCTGATATCTTTATTATATTATATATGTATTATACATGTATATGCTAATATTTGTATAAGTAACGTACACATATAATATTATCACGTTAGCAGTTGTTTTCAATCTGTATTTATCATTCTCACTTTTTGTGATCTTTTTATTGTTCAGTATGTTGTCTTTTTTTTTTTTTTTTTACATATTTGGTAGGATATTAAGTTAGGCTTGAGTAGTGTACATTTCTGAGAATGACACAATCAGGGCTGGGTACTGGGGTATTCCTGGGTGGGCTGTCTGCTTTGAGACTTGTTGATACTTGCACAATGCCCGCTTCTTAATCATTTCGTACCCCCGTGTGCTGTTTTCATATTTTTTATGTGTCTTAACTAATAATAGTGTGTTTTTAAATGTGCTTTAAACATATATAGTTCTCCATATTCTGTGCAATAAGTACCATCTTTCCTTGATTCTAAGCTGCACTTTCTTCCCAATTTAAACCGCTCTGGCAAGGGGATATGTCTTAGAATCAATGGCGTCTTACCTTCCACAGCTAAATTCAGCCGGTGAATGTATGACATGATTTTTGTCGCGCTGACAAACAAAATTCTAAATTTGTCTGACATAAGGAGGGAGGAGTTTTGGCGTGTGATGCCGTGCATGGGACAGTCGGCTTCCAAGGTCATGCAGCAAAGTACATTTGTTTTAGTTATTTCCTCTATTCTAACACTTTTCAATTTTAACACCCCTGTAAAAGGGTGCATCTTCATTTCAATGGCGTATTATAATCGAGTAAATATAGTAATAATGCAATACTATGGGGCTGCTATCATGATGTAATGCTATTGGGCTGCTATCATGATGTAATGCTATGGGGCTGCTATCATGATGTAATGCTATGGGGCTGCTATCATGATGTAATGCTATGGGGCTGCTATCATGATGCAATGCTATGGGGCTGGTATCATGAGCAATGCTATGAGGCTAGTATCATGAGGCAATCCTATGGGGCTGGTATCATGACGCAATGCTATGGTGCTGGTATACAACCGTATGTAGGGAGAGGGGTTATTTCAAGTCAAGCCTGAGATACAATGGCACAGATATCCCCCATATCTCAACCCTTGGCGGCAGGAGGTGTCACTTTTACCAACTGTATATGAAACATGTAAAACTGAACTGATAAGCATACTGTAAAAATCAGCCTTTAACAGGCGAGCTGGAAAGATAGGCAAGCTGGAGAATCTTTCTAACTCAGCAAATAATGCCTACATTTTGCAATTCACTTGTCAGTTCAGTTTTAGTGACTAGCCCCCCAGAAAGCTTTGTCCAAAGGCCTATGGAGCAGATGCCAAACTCCAAGAGAAGTCCCAAAAGCTCATAAGTATGGTATTTATTTAAAGTGTTGTGTAAACTTTTTTCACTAATAAAGACATGTTGATATTAATAAAATATGTAACATGCAATAAATCCTATAAAAAAAACTATTGAAAAAAAAACTGGACTGGCTTGTGGATGTTCTATGGTAAAACCCACTTTCACTCAAGGGTCTACTCAGTAAAAGAGAGACTAGAAAGGACAAATTCTTCCCTTCAGCTGCACTGGAGAATGTTTCCAACTCGGCCACTTTGAAATTAAGTTTGAAATTCCCATCTCTATTCCCTGCAGTTCTCTCTTAGTAGCCCCTTAAATGTAATTAGGGATCTATTTCCTAAAACTGAGATGCAGCATTCATGGCTGGATTGTAAAGATAGGTGGTTCTCCATCTCTCGAGACATGGACAAGGAAAGTGGTACCCCTCTCCAGGTGATGGAAAATCAACCTGCAAACACAGAATCAATTGCAGTAAAAAGGTTCCTCGTCGGTGCAAAGATAGAGCCACAAACAGCCTGACGCCAGAATCAGCTCTTAGTCAGGCATCAATGGCTGAAAGTGGTACCCCGCTCCAGGTGATGGAAAATCAACCTGCAAACACAGAATAAATTGCGGTAAAAAGGTTCCTCGTCAGTGCAAAGATAGAGCCACAAACAGCCTGACGCCAGAATCAGCTCTTAGTCAGGCATCAATGGCTGGATTTTGAATATTGCCATTTTTTTCAATCTCTGAAATGAATGCTTGATTGTTGCAATTCAATTTGTTTGTTACCCTTCAAACCCAGAAATCTTCGGCATGGGCTATCTGTGTGGGATTAAAACATTAAGCCTTGTGCACATGTAAACACTGTATCATTCCACATAGGAGATTGTCAGTTATATTACTATGCTTTACATAATTGGTATTGCAATATATCTGACTTGTGCTCGAATGGAAAATGACACAGCTCCGTAAAGGCACTTTGTAGCCAATTGTTAATATAATATTATTGAATGCAGCTGTGTGTATTTCCCTAAATCACTTAGACTGCTATTCAGTGATCATACACAAGTGCTAAATATCTATTTTGTTTAATACCTATGGAACTGTTATTGTCAATAAACATTCTTATTCACATAATAAGATTTATTTATTTTTCGCCCATCATTCTATAATATTAAATGTTATATCTATTCTTTTTTACTCTCTCTCTCTCATTTCTCTGGCTGCAATCGGATTATCTTCGTAATAAAATTGTCACGGGAGGTCATTTAAATATCCAAACCTAATGTTTGATGATTATCCCATAGTAGACTGATCGCCCACATTATACAGACTAAAATGTGTCAAAAGGTTTTTAATCTGTAATAGTTTAAATTCTATTTTCTACCATGTTTAAGTATATGGACTATTCCTGCATTAGCATTGTCAATAATAAGTCAAATAACCCTAGGGTCTTTTTCAATCTATTTCATTTTTATTTTTTTGGTAGATAATCCTACTTTGCATGGAATAGGAATATAAAATATTGAGGAATTTCTTTTTTCAATCATACCTAGTGTGTCATGGTTAAACACTGCATTATAATACTGAGCGATGCCATTCAGGCATTTAAAGATATCCCTTTGCCATGCAATTGTACTATATTTATGCTAAATTTCCTGTTGATAATCTTCCGATGTGGTGAAATTGTTGAATGGTTATTTCATTCTATTAATGCATTATATTTAAGCAACTTCTAGTCTGTAATGCTTAGTAGGCTGAATTTTAATATACAGATACAGGTGATGTAACAGTAGTGCAAAAAAAAAATCCCCACAATGGAGAAATCCTGGGCTCCTGCAGCTGGCAGCTTTTTTCCCTGTAGGGATCACCTTGGTAACACAGTGGTGCACTATAACAGGCAAGCTCTGTTGGTCTTCCCCCTGTGGCTGGTTCAGCACCAGGGAGTAACTATTGTTTCCAGAATGTCAGGTTATGCACATAAATATCACCAAATATTCTCTCTCTCGCCATATGCGCCAAAGTATGATGCTAATTCCCATTCCTCTGTGGTTATTCTCGCCACAGCACATGTATAAAAAATATCAAGTGTTAAAAAGCACATGAGAAGTGGCAGACCACCTCCACCAAACCTATACATTTTTTTTTTCCCTTCCAACACTTTTGTGAGGGTGGACATATTATGCATAGTCTGTGTGCACTGTGTGCTGACTGATAAAAAAAAAAAAAAATTTCTAAAACCATTCATAAAAAAGGAGCACAAGCCAACTCCTCCCAAAAAACACTATAGTTGCCAGAACTATATTTTTTGACTATGTTAAAAATATTGTTGGTGTATTTGGGCAGCTGCTAAACTTTCCATTAACAAACAAAGTAACAAATAAAGAATTGACTGATTGATTGTATCTGACTCCAACAGAACTGATTCTATGTACACCATTGGTGGTCATGCCCAAAACTCACCCCCTTCCCGGGACAAGTTTCCTCCCTGATCTCTGACGTGTTAAATAAGCCACTCCATTCTTTTTGCTATCAAAACCAGTGGAACATCTCACCAAAGCGGAAACTCACTTAACTGCCAGGACTGGCCTCACTGCAAGATAAACTATAACACAACTCTGGAAATTTCCATCCATTCCCCCGAAAAAGCTTTTAGAAAAACCTGGAAACCCTGGCCCACCCGCTACCCTTGATAATTCCCACCCCTCAACCCGGTCACCGGTTCGAACCTCCTCCCGCCATTTCCCTAGCCCCCTGCTAATTATACTTTTCTTCCTCCCCTTATTTACACCACTGTGTATATTCATTTAGATTATTATTCTTATACATGATAATTAGTACATTGCTTTATTTTGACAAGAATATGGCCTTGCACTTGTCTGTTCCACTTTTACAGGATGTGTGTGATGTACTGTTTTATTGTTTACTGTATTGCTTCTAAAGATGAAAAACTTCAAAGAATAAAGCATTTAAAATAAAAAAATAAAAAATTGTTAATGTACTTTTAGGAAATAGCTTCCATTGTGCTAGTAGTAAGTGCTAGCTTGGGTAGGTGCAAAAAAAGGTTCTATGCAAATGCCATAACTTTCACATATAAATGAAAAGGTTTATTTTCCCCCAGTCTGCTTTTTCCTAATGAATCTGTTGATAACAAAGCATTACTGACCCTTTAATGAAAACATATTCATTGAGGATTTAAATAGCTTTCTGTGTTGCTTTATTGTATCACCCAGCTATGCATCTGTGAATGATCTACACTATTTGTCAGACTCTTATTTCCCCAGTGTGTTAGCTACTGAACAGACAGCACAATAGCTATAAGCAAATATATTCCCCTGTACTCTAGGGGAATAATAATAACATGACATAAATTAATGAATCTATTACTACATGTAGATGACAAAGGAGGCCGAGCTAGTATATGTTATACCCAACTATAACTGCAAATTATTTAGCCAGTTTTTCCATTAATATGCTACAGTTTGTCCATTTATATGCCACAGCCAGTTTGACCATTAATATGCCAATGTTTGTCCACTAATATGCCACAGCCAGTTTGACCATTAATATGCCAATGTTTGTCCACTAATATGCCGCAGCCAGTTTGACCATAAATATGCCACTGTTTACCCTTCAATATGCCACTCTTCGCCCATTAATATGCCACAGACACTTTGCCCATTAACATGCCAACGCCAATATGCTAATTAATATGCAACGGCTGGGGCCCGGCCCCCTAATAGGGGCCCTGACAACTGCACCATGTAAAATAAAGAAAAATAAACAGATTTGTCTAATCAGTTTTTATTTTCCTTAACGTATTATCTCCTAAAAACAGATAATGAAGTGTAACCGATTTATTGCTGTAACAACAGTTACTGTTATTGGATGTCACTGAATTAAGAAGCCCCGGTGAAATTATTTTCATAATTAAGAGAACTGTAAATTGTTTAAAATAAATAAATAAGTGCATTTTACATATATTAGAAGCATATAAAACATACAGATACCAAGTCCGGTGGAACTGCCCCTTTAATAGCCGAGTGGCAAATATTCTCCTAATTGTTTCAGTTCACTTGTCCATTTACTTGTAGTCACTCATATCCACTAAAAGATATCAGGATTTAGTTGGAATACAAATCACTGAACAGTAAATGCACAGATAATAGGCTAATGATGGTTTAAACAGATTAGACATACTTGAACAAACATTGAGAAGGTTCCCATCCAACAAGCTCATGGTCTTATACTGTTTCCAGACAGAATATTTAATCTGTTTTTGAAACAGGGTCTTGATTTAATGGATTTTCTGACTTCTTTTCCTGGCATTAAGAGCTTGTGTTACCTGTACAGACTTTATGGAAACTAGTTCATTGTATCTTTCTATACTTTGGTTCTCTCTTGCTCTGTCATAAGAAAAAAAAAGTATACGAAACACGAACACAATAATGGAACCTCTAAAATTTCTTAGCGACAAACTTCACACTTCAAGGATTCTCCAAGACCCCAAAACATAGTGTATATATCATATATCAAGTGGATCTATACAGGTTGAGTATTCCCCTATCCAAAATGTATTTTAGATACAGTAGCGGATCATTGCGGATAATGGATCATTTTCACCTTTGATATATATTAAAGCCTCTCAGTACCGTGAAATACAGTAATCTCAATGCAAATACTGATTAGAGCAAATACATCACTGTTGCTATGATGTAGCTGTGATGTGAGGCACCGTTTGGAAGCTGCGTTCAGCGTGTCACTCTTGCACATGTGACATTGTATTACTCTCTGTGATTGTGCTTGTGTGGGGGGAACAGGACATGCATGGAAAGGCTATATTGCAGTTTAAGGAGGCTGGATGCTGAATAAACTGTCGTGCGCTTGCATTCTGTGTGTGTGTAATTTGAAATGTGTGTTGAAGTCAGAAAAAAAACGGATCATTTTGGATAAGGGATTTTCGCATAAGGAATACTCAACATGTATATCCATAAAATGCGTTGGCTGCTAGGAATCATGTGTCCTACTTTGACTGCCCATTTTTCGACCGGCTATAAAATTCTCATAGCTTGTTTGGTCCATGGCTTTATGTTCATTATAGCCTTATGCTTATATGAAAGTTTGAACTCCTTCACTGTGTTAACCTCTATCACTTCAGCTGGAAGGCTATTCAATACACCCCCCCCCCCCCCCCAGCTTCTCTGTAACATTTCTGATCTTACTTTTAAACTACTGACCCTCTTGTTTAAGTTTGCTTCCTTCTTTATATTCTCTCCTCCACTATCATGTTGATTCACTTTATTTGTTTACATGTTTCATACCTCTATCTCTCTCTAGAATATCCTCCAAGCTATTCATGTTAAGATTATACCTTTCCTCTTATTTTTATTTTGTCAACTATGAATCATTGTAATTGCCCTTCCTTGTGTTGTGTGTGAATACAAAATGCATGGCTTTATATTTTATACAAGCAAAGTGTTAAATGTGGAGTAAAAACAAAACAGATATATATATATATATATATATATATATATATATATATATATAGCGAAACACAAACGGTACTTTACAAGGATGCCTCTTATCCTTGTATACAACAGAGCGAGAAAACATACTATGGAGAGAGTAAACTGGACCTACAAATAGTCTGCTACCAGAAAAAATATAGCACATGGGGAGGAGACAGAATATAACACAGGAGTGTTTTAAAACGTGTGACAACATGTATTACATTAATAAATACACTCACACAATTCACATGCAAGACAGACCAGCTCTCTTGCTAAAGTCTCAAGTTTGTGGGGTGTTACCTGTGTTCACTCTCTGGTTGGACTGATGTCAGCAGGAAAAGGTCCACTCGCAGATAAAAGTATGGCCGACTCCCTTGGTGAAGACAAATCCAGCTCTAATACACTGCTCAGGGTTTCTTTTATCATAATAATAAAATGGCCAGCAATGGTAACTAACTTTCTATTTAGTGCATTTGTCATCAGTTTTGTAGCTGTTATTGAATTGGTTTTAATCTAATTACAGATACTTTTTAGTGAGTTTGTTTTTCTGTTTACTTACTTTGTAATGTTACACCCCAGACCCTCCTACTTTGCACATTGGTATATTATTACTAAAGCAAGCCGTTCTTGGCACTTTTCAGTTTTTCTTCTTTATACATAAGAGCGGTTGAAAGAGTAGTACAGCGTTAGCCGTGGAAAAACAGGAAACAAGTAGAGTTGAAATGATACCATTTATTGGCTAACTGAGACTTTGATTGCAAATTTTTCAAGACCAAGTTGTTCCTCAGGCATTAATGAGGCTAAAACAAAATTTCCTAATAACAAAACATAGTTAACAGTTAAAAAAAAAAAGACAAAAAAAAAACAGGGTATTTAAGAATGTTCTCAGCAGTAAATCAGCCAGTTCTGCAGCGATTCAACAGATAGAATCTGTGTGCGTGTGTGCTGTGTTTACACATGACCCCCATAGTGTTTTAGTCCAAATGTGTACACAAAATCTTATATAAATATTCACAGACCTTCCTTTCTATAACTGTGTTTGCTTGTTTATTAATAATACTTTAGAAGGGTTCCTGCAGCATGGACACCCTTTCCTTTAAAAAAGAAAACCCCCACCATTGCAGCAGCAAACATGTACACTTTTTTCTGTATATTAAAATGTTTCCAACTTACCATGCTTTCTAACTCAGCTATAAGTGCCTGGTTTTTGCAGTTCACGTTTTATTGGATAGATCACGAGAGGGTGTAAGGGGAGTTGTTCCACCAAAAACAAGTAAGCTATGTAAAACTGAAAGGAGCCATGAGAAAGACAAGGGTCTGTTCACTAAAAGTGAGAGGTGCATGTGAAATGAAGTGGGGTCACCAATTTATCTCAATGACATCTATGTGTCGTTCAGAGCCAAATCTGTTTGGCTTTTTGTGGTAACTGGCTCTGCAAAATTCGTAGTTATATATTGAAGAAATGTTCATCTCAACTCAAATCAACTTCACATCACCCTCAGTGAATCTCTCCCACAGACCTCTCTTGTACGGGTTCTTTGAATTCTGTCATAGAAACATATAATGTGTTTTCAGATAAGAACCATTTGGCCCATCTTGTCTGCCCAATTATCTGAATGCTTCCATTAATGCCTGACCTTATCTAATATCTATGATAGACTTGTGTCTATCCCACACATTGCTTTAACTCCTTCACTGTGTTAACCTCTACCACTTCTGCTGGCAGGCTATTCCATACATCCACTACCCTCTCAGTAAAGTAATACTTCCTGATATTACTTTTAAATCGTTGCCCCTATAATTTAAGACTATGTCCTCTACTTGTGGTAGTCTTTCTTCTTTTAAATATACTCTCCTCCTTTACTGTGTTGATTCCTATTATATTTTTAAATGTTCCATATCCCTTCTGTCTCTTCTTTCTTCAAAGCTATACATGTTAAAATCCTTTTTACCTTTTATGGTAAGTATTATCCATGCACCAGTTTAGTAGCCCTTCTCAGAACTTTCTCCAAAGTATCAATATCCTTCTGGAGATACGGTCTCCAGTACTGCGTACAATACTCCAAGTGAGGTCTCACCAGTGCTCTGTACAATGGCATGAGCAGTTCCCTCTTTCTACTGCTTATACCTCTCTCTATACAACCAAGCATTCTGCTAGCATTTCCTGCTGCTCTATTTATTACATTATCTCCCTACATTTAAGTCCTCTGAAATATGTCCTCTTAAATGCCATTCTTCAGATGTTAAGGTTAGGACTGTATCAAATATTCTATACTCTATTCTATTCTTTGTCCAATATGCATTGTCTGACAGTTATCCACATTACATAACATTACCTTAACATTTATTTATATAGTGCCAACAATTTAAGTAGTGCTAGGTACAGAGTTTAGAAAGGAAGTACATACTAAGTTACACAAACTAGAACAGACTGGAACATGAGTTAGCGAACCCTGTTTGCAAGCTTACATTCTAGAGGGAATGGGGTACATGAGACACATAAGGGATCAAAGAGGGCAGAGGAATCGAAGTTGTAATTACAGTAGTGTGGATGGTTGGCACTAGGTGGGATAGGCCAAAGATGAATTGTGTGTTTTCTAGGTGGGATCAGCTACAGGTAAAGTGACCAGTATTCTAGTTGGATGGGTAGTACGCTTCTTGAAAGAGATGAGCTTTGATGGACTTATTAAAGTCTGAAAAGGAGGGAGAGAACTGGGTGCTCTGTGGAAGGGAGTTCCAGAGAGAGGGGGCATCTTGTGCGAAATCTTGGAGACGCGAGTGGAAGTGGTGACGTACGTAGGGGCGGAGGAGTGGAGGGCTTTGTAGGTTCAAGACAGAATTTTATATTCTATCCTTGAGCAGACGGAGAGCCAGTGGAGGGCGTTTCAGAGAGGAGCTGCTGAATCAGACCGACGTGCAAGAAAGATGAGTCTGGCAGCTGTGTTTTGGATGGATTGCAGGGGAGACAGAAAAGCCACATCAAGCCCCATCAACATAATTGTCTTTACTATAGCTGAAGTAGAATATCTTCCTCCCTTTAAACTCACATGTATCACATGATTAATTTTTATCTGTAAAAACTGAATAAAAATATTCACAGAGACAGTCAGCTAGACCTTTTCCACATTCTGTCACACTCACTGTAGGGTCTCACGATGTCCCATCACGTGTAAGATCCAAGATGGCCTCAACTGGCCTTGTCTGGGCTAATATGGCTAATACTGACTGATATTGCACAGAGTACCTGTCATGGTCCACTTAAAGGAACACTAAACATTATTTTTCACTTGTGCTTCTAATATAGAAGCACAAGTGAAATGTTAATTGTTCCTGTTGTGAGGATAAACTGGCATGAACTTTTGATAGTACACATCAGTTTTTGCTCTGACTAACGGCTGCCATGATTCCATAGGAAGCAGACAGCCAGCCGTCTGGTCGGCGACCGGCTCTCTCTGCTAGCGCACTAGCAGCGAGAGACCCTTGCATTCGGCAGATGGAGTGGGACAATGTCAGTGCGTGACAACCAGGAACTGCTGTGTCTCGCATTTGAGACACAGTAGATAGTAAACTTGCGTGTATCTATTAAGATACACGTCGGGTTTACTTCAAAGTCCCGGGACATGTTTTGATTAAGGAAGCAAGGGTTAAACAAAGTTTCTTTAAAGGGGTGGGGTGGGTGCATTGCACCTCCTGCACCCTCTATTGTTTGCCCCTGAATACAATGGAACACTTTACCAAATGTATCACTTTCCCCAGATCCGTTTGAACATTGACATGACAATTGGATCACCTTATAATGATCAAAGAAAAACTGGCTTCGTTCCTCTGTGCTCATCATTGCAATGTCATCTTATATTATGTCATTGATTTCTCAAATATCTCAAATATGTTTAGTGTTTTTGCTTTTCTTGGCATTGTCTAATTGTTTCCCTGTGTTTTATACATTGTCATGTTTTGTTAAACCCTTAATCATTTTGTTTACAACTTTTGGATCGTCATGCTTGCTACGAGTTTAGTGTGCACTGTGCAGAGGCTTACCTCCCCTTCCAAACCATCTGTGATATCACTGATAAACAAATTAACCAGAACTGGCACAATACAGGTCCCTAAGGCTCTCCACGTGCAATCGTTTCTTCCTTGTAATGTGTTCCGCTGACTACAACAGTCTGTCGCAATTCCTTCAGCCAACAACTTATACATTCCACTACCATACTACCCAGCCTCAAACACTGCAGACTGGCCAGGAGATCTGTGGGTGGACCAGTTCCAGATGTCTTACTATGGTTACAATTAGCTTTATCTTCCGAATCATTATCAAAGTGTCACTGTACTTACATAGCCACTAATGTCTGCTACATTGTCACTCCAGGAACCAAATAGAAATATTATAGAGAAAAAAGAAGAAGAAGAAAAAAAAAGAAATATTATATCCAGCTTTGAGTTTGATAAATGCCTTCAACAAAGATTTTGATTCCCTTGTTTCTTTATTTTACAGGGATACAACATATGTAAATATGCTACTTATATGAGGATAGTGTTTTCCAAACAAGGTGCTTGTATTACATGGAACATATTAACTGAGAAAAGAGCTATAACAATGTAACTAGTTATTCCGTCGTTGTATGATGCATTTGGAATCCAAGGTGCACTGTAAGCAAAAATAATGTCCCCAAGACATACTTGAAAACGAGGGAAATCTCAATGTATTATTTCTGGTAAAAATACTTTCTAAAAAAATAAAATGAAAAAAGATATGAAGATCTTATCATCACAAGAGCAAGGTGAGTATTTGCACAGTTCATTTATGCAGTAATTATAATTTATAAAAGTAAGGTGACACGTAATGATATAGGTCTGTAAAATAATACAGGATGATAAATGACAAGGGAGGGATGGAGTACGAACGTTTGCTAAAACATTTGGGGGGGGGGGGATATTTTGGGGGACATTGAACTCTCTTTTAAAGGGAATGCCCATTATTTTGTTAGATTAAAATATTATTTTTAATAATACCCTGAAGTCTATTTGTGAAATAGTAACTGACGTGCACTGACAACTGAATTGCAAAGACTTTTTTTGTTGATCATTGGAGTTTAACTGAAATGGAAAATCTCAGAAAAAGAAGCACTGTATACAATTATAGAACCCAACTCGCAATCCCTAAAATAACTATTTCATTAAAAAATCATTTGGAAAACAAATTAATATCGGATATTTGACACATCTCAAGTGGATTCATTCAGAAACCTCAGTTGGCTCTTAAATACTTCGGGAAATTCTAAAAGTGCAAATCAGAAACCACAATGAAAAAACCAGACTGGAATTATAATTAATGTTCAAATTAAAATGGTTAAAATAAATGTATATTTTAAACTATCTTTTTGTTAATGAGCACTATGACATAATAACAGCTATACACTCTTTAAATGAAACCAGTAGCTTCTAGATTAATGTTCTGGTAATTCTTCCTTGAAGGGGGAAGAAAATAATGATAGAAAAAAACTGCTTGAAATATAAATATTTGCAATAAAATATTGGTTAGTAGTTCCACACAATAATTTGTAAGCAATAAAGTATTTTGTAAAGTACATAGGAATTGCTGTACTATTTATCATTGCTGTACTTTTCTATAAGGTTGTGCAGTGTTTCATTGGACTCATATATTATCCTTTAGAACTTATATTACAGAGTGTGCTGCTTTATCATTTATCATCGAAATGTGTGCGATTCCACAGAAAATTAGCATGCTCGTTTATCATGGACGACTCAGATGGTTCACAAAACGATTTTATTTTTGCAAACTGTCAGGAAAAAAAAAATTCCATGTGTGAAATACAAGCCCCATGAAAAAATATAGAAAAATACTATTTTATTGGAATATTAAAGAGATTCAGATCTCACCTACACCTCTACCCACTAATATTGTTTCTAAAAACTAGGAAGCAAAGTAATACTAATAATCAGAGAATAGATGCATATTCAGCCATTGCAATTATTTTTAACCCAGCCCAAACTGTTTAACTCATTTTGAACCTGGCTGTGTCCATTAACTAAACTCAAACCTTCCATATTCTAGAGCAGTGATGGCTAACCTTGGCATTGATTATGCTTGGAATATTCTCAGATATTATTCAGACATTCTCTGGATTTCAAGTAGGTTCTGAGGATGTTGTTCAATTATTCAATTCAATGGTACCTTATCTACCTCTGAAGAAAGGGTAGTATATTATAGGCTTGGTCAGAAATAGAAAACGTTTTAATATAGTGTATACCTTGGTCTTAATCAGACTTCATGTGCATCTTGTCTTCTAGATCCTACAAGAAGTTGTCACCAGAGTGATGGAACACCTCTAAGAAAAGCTTGTGGTAATGGTCTATGAGTGCGAGAGGATGTAGACATCGTTATAATTTGGTTTGAGGTGTGCAGTGTATTGTAGGTTAACCTAATAGTGTCCAAAGCAGTAACAATGTTGAGGCAACTGAGACACTAGCCTCAAGCACAAACAAATTAGGAGGGATCACAGCGTGATAGCTACATAACGTGACTGATGCCCTCTATTCCAATAGAGATCAGGGATCCTTCTGGCCTCCTGTCTAGTGTCACAGAACTAATCAGACCAGAATGCACAGGACTAATCAGAGCAGAGTGTGGAAGCCACACTTCAGCATTACAGCTGGATGACCAGGAGCATGTCTCGGCCAAAAAAAAAAATAATCTGCCGAGTCCCTCCTATTGGAAGTGTGTTATAGAAAGAAAAAACATCTTGTACTCCTATTTTAGTTTCCTAAAAACATGTTGTGGCCTTGCACTGTAAATCACAAACCTCATACTGACTTATTGCTAAACCATCATTTTTGTTTATCCCGATAAATTACTGGGAAGTAAAGTGCACCAACATAAAATAATACATCTTACAGTGTTTGGAAGGAAGGGAGGGCTGGCAAGGGAGGGCAGGAGGATAACTGGGGCTGCACCACTTTTCACTTTTAAAAACCCAGTCGCTAACAATTTAGATCTTTTTTGCCAATTGTCTTGACTGTCTGTCTATTTCTGCACTTCATCTGTCAGCAAATCTGTCTTGCACGCGTATGGACGCTAGTCACTTGTTATCTCATCAATCTAACTATTCATTGTGCAGGGACAGACCTGGTGAGTTTTCCCCGCTAGTCAAACTCACCAGGGTCGCCCCTGTGCAACGTATCATTAAATTGTAAGATCAAATGTTCATCTCAACTCACTTGCATCTCACCTTTTTAATGAATAGCCCCCTTTGTGTGTCTCTCTCTGGGCTGATGAAATGGCACCAAGGCCAACTAAATAGTTTTTGCACTCCGGGTCAACAGTTGGCAGTCCTGTCATGGTAGGAAGGATTGGCACTAATATTTTGATATCCATGAAAGACAAGATTGAAGAATTTTTATAAAACAAGCACTAGAACTAGAGAGTTTGATCTGGCAGGAGAAAGAACATGCTCTTTTACAGATAGCGGTAGATAGCTGGAAAAAAACTTCCACGGAAGGAGGAACGCACCGCCAGCCAGTCTGCAACGGATCCAGGACTAAGCCTCGCACCCGAGGCAAGGCTCCTGGACCCGATCGGTGGATTTCCGGGCATGTGATCGCGGTGATCGTGTGATCACCGCGATAACATGCACATTAGATGTAAAGTCAGTGTGTTCACACACTGAGTTTGCCTCTAATTCACTCTCTGTGCTTCACGTTCTTATAGTGAAGCACAGAGAGTGACCTGTAAGTAAAAATAAAGAAAGAAAGAACATTGTATGAGGAGGAAAAATAAATAAATAACCCTTTCATTGCTGATCAGTTTGTATTTGTAACTGTGATCAGTTTCCTTCCACTTTATGGCCCTCATTTAGTTTTTTTTGACAATTTTTTTTATTTTTGCAATTTATAAAGTTTTTTAATAAATAAATGTAATTGTAATATATTTATTTAATAAAATTTAACCCCTGCATGTCTTTTGCTTGATTTTTATGGATCTGACTCTATGGATTTTCCTGTCTTTTTTTGGGAACCAATATTTTTCTTTTTATTAGTTAGTTAATTAGGGGGGGATAAGTGGGTTAGTGTTGCACTAGTTATGTAGCTTATTATTGGGGGAAAAAAAATTTTCCCAAAAAATTTCCTCTTTTATATGTATTTTTTAATACTAAAATGTAAATATTTTTTATGTATAGGGTATCAAAAGAAAGCTCTAACCGTCCTTTAAAAAACAACAACATATAACTTGTATGGGTGAGTTAAATGAGAGAGAGGAAAATTATGTTTCAAAAAACGCATATTAAAAATTTAAAAACGCTCTGGTCTTTGGCCTAGGAAAATCCCTGGTCCTTAAAGGGTTAAACAAATGTGTCCAAGTCTTTCAAAACAGGCACAGATTGGCTTACTTTGTTTTGACAATATGTTTTGATGATACATGTAGACCATATGTAGAGATAAAATCACATTTTCAATAAGTGTTGTAAGTTTTCAACGCTTGTTGTCTGTAACTGTACTAAATAGTCAAACTTAATTTAGACTCTTACAGGGACTGTGTCACCTAAACACTGTTTTTCCTGTGTATGTAGAGAATGAAAAATTATTGAAAAATTATCTGTATAGATGGGTCTATTCACTAACATTTAAGGATAGCTTCGAGGAGGTAGACTTTCGTGTTAAGTCAAATTCAGCACCCGAGTTTGACTTAGGGAAAACAAACAGGTTTGAATTTTCATCACCGAAAGTAATGGGAGGTGAAATGATCAAAGCTATTTTTGAGATTAAGAGGGGCATGTACTAAAAAAAAGGCAAATATATTTTATGTGCAAAACTATTTTTGTGCTTTGCTCCTATTGCAACGTACTAAACATTTAACACTTAAATAGTACATCCGAGAAAATTGCGAATAAAAACAGGCATAATTGCGAATAAAAACAGGCAAGTTTGCAAATTTGTTTTCCACCTCTTTTGATCGCACTTGCTAAAAGATGGTGACATTTTCACACGCAAATAAGAATTATTTTTCACAAAATAATTGCAAAGCTCTTTAGCGTGCACACATATAATCGCAATTTATTAGCGCAACCGGAAAAATGCACGCTAAATAAAAATACACGGAAGAGGCGCAAATCAGGGGAAAAAATAAATCTCCAGCTCACCCAGAATTCCAAACTATATTAGCATGACTTTCACAAATGCCAAAGTAAATACAAAAAGACACAAAAATTTGAGAATAGTGCGAGGAGGTCGGCTCTCACTTTAAAAGACCGCCTCACGTTATTCACTAAAGTAAACTCAATCTCCCACCACCTCCCTAAAGTCCACCTCGATCTCCTATCTCGAACCCCCTGCAGTGAAAAGCAATACACATAGTTATTCAGGCGAATTTGGACTCTGCTAGCGCTAATGGTCTGTCCTCCGAAGAGGGCAGACCAAATAAAATCTCAGTCCAGGAGGGCTTGGATTTCAAAAGATTGCAAGAGACAATCGGCCCTACTAAATCCTGTCAGTAGTAGGGCTGGGACAGGGAGGCTTCTGATTGGCTGACAGGGTCAACCAATCAATCACTTCCTGCAGTCTTTTGAAATCCCAGCCCTCCCCGACCGAGAGTTTATTCTGGCCTGCCCTCAGAGCTAGCATCGTGCATTTTGATATAGTTGTTTTGCCAGAGCGAGGGCGTCTCTGATCATTGGAGGACATTTAATTCAAGTATCATGTTATTTACAGGGCACCGTTTGTGTGTCAGGGGGTTGGGCAGTGATTTTTACTATCTCCAACCTCATGGCACTCAAAGGGTGGGGATTTTTTCAGGTTCATTTACTTTGAATCTTCCCACCCTACCTGGCCATGGTAGAGGTGGGGCCGGGTCATTTATCTGGGTGGTTGATTATTAATTGGCAGGGGATTAGTATTTCGTTTCTGGGGACCTTTGGCAATACTACTTAAGAGTGAAAGGCGGGGCAAGTCTCTGTCCCATTCATTTTCAGGGGGCAAGGAGCCATTTGGCAGGCTCCCCGTCCATTTAATATTATCAGGCTGGGAGTCATTTAGCAGGCTCCCAGCCCTGTTCATATTAGCGGCAGTCCAGGGCCAGAGCATTGGCAGCTCCTGGCACAGTTTTAATGGTAGGGTGGCAGGGATACTTGCTCTCCCCATAGGTGTTAAAGGTCCAGTGGGCAATTTAGTAAGACCCCCTAGACCCATTTAGGCAGGAAGGGGGGGTACAGTATTTTTTTTTATTTTAGTACATATTTACAGGGCGAAGGACTCAAACATTGGACTAGTTTAATCTAGCTCCCATTCATTTCAGCAGCCTTCACCTTATCTCATGGTTTGTGACTACTATATTGTAGGGTCGAGATGAAGCATCAGAGGTGGTTGGGTGGGTTTGTTAAAGGTGGAAAATTATCTATGCCTTGTGTGACCAAAATTGCAGCCAATGCATAAATTAGGAG
Organism: Pelodytes ibericus; assembly: GCA_036172795.1. Classification (NCBI taxonomy): domain Eukaryota; kingdom Metazoa; phylum Chordata; class Amphibia; order Anura; family Pelodytidae; genus Pelodytes; species Pelodytes ibericus. The sequence goes on from CM069857.1 coordinate 272,062,300, forward strand.
AAAAATGTGGTTTAAATGTGTCTGTGGTGTCTCATGTTTATGACATCACCTGTGGTCTGGTATGCAAATTACACATTTCCCATTGAAAGCCAGTTCCTTGCCATACCAAGCCACACGTGATGTCATAAAGAGAAACATTTAAAACACATTTTTTTTCTCCTAATTTAGGCATTTGCCCACAACTTTGCTACCACAGTAAAACAATGTGTAGGTGGTACAATCCCTTTAAAGTTGAGTGAGCATCCTCAGCATAAGACATCTATAAAAAGTTGACAGATGAATCGGTCAGTAGGATGAGGGACATAGCCCAGAGTCCAAACGATCCGAGCCAGTGCTGAACCATTCACATCCTGTAAAATCAATTGTGAGCTGCAATCACTTTTACAAATGATGGTAATAAAGTATTCAGCATAAAAGTTCAGGAAACGAGACGCATCAGCTATTTTACATGATCTGGTGCAAGTTCATTTTAAAAAAAAATTGGGTCTGACAGAGGAAAATAAAGTGATTTCTCTTAAGGAAATTCTGTAGAACATTAATATACTAAAGGGCTCCGGGTGACCTCGATAGGATGGCTGAAGCTTATTTTCATTTTAGGAGATTTTAAATTTGCTAATGTTTCTGGCACGTTTCCTAGACAAAGCTTTTAACAGTTGCTGGACTTCTTACCTTCCGCTAATGATTAAATGCTACTTCCCACATTAAGTGAATACGCGCTGAGAAAAAACCTAATATGACTGCCTCTCCTTGACAAAAAATGCAGAGAAGAACACCTCACGCGTTTCACTTCTCGCCATGGCCTATGCCGACGATTAAGCGCCAGAGCAAGGCGCGAATCTCATGAGGTGTATATCCCGGCTGCAAGGTTGTGGTGGTCTTGGACAGACTAGATGGGCCGAATGGTTCTTATCTGCCAACACATTCTATGTTTTTATGTTTCTTTACACTGTTGTCAGCCAAAGCATGGATAAATAAAGTAACCAAGATTCAAATGGAAATGTTTTCCTTATTATTGATGGTGCCAGCCTAAATCATTTTTTTTTACTAAGTTATTTCTTACAGTGGAGTTCCCTGCAGACCTTGCACCAACCACAACACAAGGTGCATGCTGTTGTCAAGGGGCGGTTAGAGGCCTTCGTTTTTTGCTTACATGTATAAAACTATGTAAGTAAAAAGATTACATAGTCATCATAGTATGTGCTATTTTTCTTTATCCAGTTTTACCACAAAGCATCACCTTTCCACAATGATAGTAGCACATCATACTCTTAATAAAGAAAATAATAATGACAAAGTATTTTACAAGGAAGGGTGCACTGAGATATTGTCTCATTTCCAAGGACAAGGTTACCATTGCCCCAACATCCCGAGGATGTTATTACTAACATGTTTATTGGCATGCATGACCTCGGTAGGAATCAAAAGCAACCCTGGGGGTTGAATAGATTCTAAAGTTGATACTTTAGCTCACAGAACTAGACTATACGGACACCTGACCATTACACCAACAGGGAGTTTTATGACATCACATTCTAAATACATAGACATTAATATATTGTTGGTCCTCCCTTTGTAGCTATAACAGCTTCCACTATTCTGGAAAGGCTTTCCACCAGATTTCGGCGGGAATTTTTGCCCATTCATCCAGTAGAGCATTCATGAGGTCAGGCACTGATGTTGGCTGAGAAGTCCTGTCTCACAATCTCCATTCCAGTTCATCCCAAAGGTGTCCTATGAGATGGGGGCCAGGGCTCTGTACAGGCCAGTCAAGTTTCTCCACACCAAACTAATCTAACCATGTCTTTATGGACCTTTCTTTGTGCACTGGGGCACACTCATGCTGGAATACAAAGAAGGGCCTTCCCACAAACTGTTCCCACAATCTTGGAAGCATTTCATTGTCCAAAAAAATGTCTTAGTATGTTGAACCATTAAATTTGCCTTCACTGGAACTAAGTGGCCTAGCCCAACCCCTGAAAAACAGGGTCATTTGCACAATATTTCAAAACTGACAATTTACCAGTATTCACTGAATATCCCTCATTGTGTGTCTCTTCACTAAAAAAAGCTAAGCTGCGGGGGATTTGAAGTTAAATCTCACGCACTAACTCAACTATGCATTGTGCATAAACTATTATCATGAGCATCTCCTGATAGAAGAGCACAGCTATAGGCGTGCGCACGGGGTGTGCCGGGTGTGCCTGGGCACACCCTAATCCAGGGCTCGACAAACCGCGGGCGCCAGGTCGCCATGGCGACCAGGAAATCAGACCTGGCGCCCGGGTATCGTGAGCCCTGCGTGGTGCCCTCGGCAATGGGATCGGGTTTTTTTTCTTTATTCCTGCAGCGGTGCGCGAGGGAGCAGAGTGAGTGCACCGGCTGCACAGACTTCCTGCTCCGCCCCCTCGCGCACCGCGTTCTAGCGCTGATCACTGGGGAGCATAGCATGGAAGCTGCTCTGTGCCACCGGGCTGTAACGGATACCGCCCCCCTCTCTCTGCATTGAGGTGTAATCGCAGGGAGGGGGGACACTGATAGGTGAACTTTTTTTTTTCTTTTAAAAAAAAAAACGACAACCCAAAAAAACCCTGCTCTCTTCTTCTAGCAAGAGAAACTTACTGGGTTTGTATCATTGCCCAGGAGAGGAGATCAAGGAGTAGCCTCGCTGCAGCGGTTAATGTCTGTACTCCAGAATTCATGTTAGAGAACTGGATAAAAAAAAAATACGGACCGGAACTGAATATTTGGGACTGGCAGGGCAAAACTGGGTCTGAACTCGACTATAATGGAAAGGAAGACTGAACAGGGCAAAGACTAGAAGCATGCAGGCAAGGCATGGAATCCCTCAGGAGGAAACCACAATGCACAGGTAGTGTACAAGAACTAGCCAGTCATTGGAATCAGAGTAAAAGAGCAGAGCTATTCACCCAAAAGGAAGCCACCACATGGTTGAGTCTCAGGTTTTATCCTCCCAGGGCCTTTGCACTTGGTCCAATACAACCAAAAACTAAGATGGAGTCATAGCGACAGGAGGATACCAGGACACCAAAAATAGTGAAGGAAACCAAAAAGGAAGGGCATGGCAAAAAGCAGAGCCAGGTGGGCAAAAAGGTCAGGGCTGGCAGAAAACAGGTTAGGTCAAAGTCAGGCAAAAAGATCAGGAACCAGAAAATCAATAATATTTAAAGAACACTAGAGAAAGCACTAACACAGGCTGAACCCAAATAATGCAAAGGCCCCGTTTTGCAATAACCTGAAGGTATTTAATGGGCAGGGCGGTACCAGATAATGAGGCCAGCGGATACCAACAGAGAGGAGAATAATTAGTGGCTGAAGTGAGAACAGTCATGAATCCTAAAATTAGCATACAGAGGCCATGAAAATAGGGAAGAAACGTGAACGTTTGACAAAATGGTCATCGCACCAAAACTATCCTACAGGTCACGTATTAGTGAATAAAATCTACTTTGTTTCAGATGGCAATGGAAAATCATTTTTACTAGTGCAGACTTGTGTTCAAAGGGACTGTCTAGTGCCCAAAATGCATCTTCCACATATTAATGCATAGTAATGTGCTTTCAAAGTACTTTAAAATGCATGTATTACATTTTGCATTGCTTAAAATGTAAAATACTTACAGCTAGATGAAATTGTGAAATTACAGCAGTTTGCAAGAAGCCAGGACTGCCCACACTAGCTGAGTTAAAGTAATTTTATTTTTTTGTTTTTGTTTTGCTGCAGGAACCAATGAGAATAATTTCATTCAAATGAATGAAATACCCTGTCTCTCTAGTGATGTCCTCAAAGAATTTGTTGCACTGTTAAGAGATCCTTCTGTGTAGCAAGGTCACCTTGCCGCACCTGCAGTATAAATGCAGAGTAATCACTCTGAAAAATGTGATTTATGCAGAATGCCTGCATCCAATCACACTGGGAAAAAAAAAACCTGTGCACTATACAAGCAGTAATCTTCATCTTGCACCAAAGTGAGTTTATGGACTGTCCCTTTAAGGCAGTTATGTTTGGTGTGCGCGTTACTCCTGATTTACAAAGGAAATGTTTTATTAGCTTGTCCCCAACACTCAGGCAATGGCGACAACACATGTGCAGGCATTTCTACTTTACCAAAGGAACTGGATCAAGCTGCATTTTCCTACGGAGCAAAATGTGGAAAAACCCTCTAGTAACCATTAAGCCACTCACTAGTCTAAAATCCCTGAAAATGTCTGCCTCAAAGCATCACAGATAAAAATGCTATCACCGTGTGACCATTTTCAGTAGGGATGTACAGATTTGATTTTGAATGTGTAACCTTGTATTGTATACTCTATTTAGAATTCACTATTAATTCTTAGTAAAAAAAAAAAAAAAAAATGTTGAAATATGATGTTTATCGAAATCTGAAACAGATGGAAAATGGTTCACAATTTCTGGTTCAATAAACATATCTTCAGATTCACATCCACACCATATGGTACGTCTAATTATCCACAAAGATTACTATTCTTTTTATTATTGTCATTGCTATTACTAGTTCTAAAGCAAAGCATTTCTCAGCACTGTACAAACCCTACAAATATTTGGTAACAAAAGTTAAGACATACAGGAGCAAAAGCTGAGGACGGACAAGCTTACAGTATAAATAGAAGTGGATGTATGTATGTATATATATATATATATATATATACACAATAGGGGATTTTACCCCCCAAAAAATATGAAAAGGGTCAGAATGTATTTTTATACTCTCTAAACCACTATTTAGTGGGTTAGAGAGTATAGAGATCTATGTGTGGAACTTAGCTAACTCATTAGGGAGTGGACATTAAGACATGAGTATTTCTAAGTATTTCTGATAAGAGGGAGGAGCCTGTGCAAAACGTATATTCAAATAACTAATAAAGGTGGTATTAGCGGTTTGCTTACACAATCAAGAAGTTTAACTGATAAAATAGGGGAATTGAATATATTAGACAAGATAGCAATGGATATGATTGGAAGTAACATTTAGCTTGGAGTAATATGGCCGAATAGAGTGGGTATGTTGGAATAAATATTAATTTAACATACATTTAAATCTATGGTCAAGAATTCTTTGGCAATTTACCAAGAACTTGTAAGGACCTTAAATGTCTATTGAGATGATGCCCATGACTGGTCAGTTGATTTAGGAGGGGCAGGATAAATAGGTGGAGGGATTTGTTTATAGATATATTCTGAATTAAAGCCCAACATTAAGCATGATCAATGGTTTGATGGAACAGGTGGTCATTTGGAAACATAATGGGTGGAGGTTTGCACAGATATTAAAAAGGGAAGCACATTAATTATAGTTATCAACCCCCTAATTGATGAGGAGGATCAGACGTTATCACAAACCTGAGCTTTATTCGTGGCTTATTTTAATTATCCAGATATTGAAACATAGAAACATAGAATGTGTCGGCAGATAAGAACCATTCGGTCCATCTAGTCTGCCCAATTTTTTTTTTGAGTACTTTTATTAGTCCCCCGTTCCCGGTCTTATAGCTAGGATAGCCTTGTGTCTATCCCACGCATGTTTAAAATCCTTGACTGTGTTTACCTCTACCACTTCTGCTGGAAGGCTATTCCATACATCCACTACCCTCTCAGTAAAGTAATACTTCCTGATATTACTTTTAAATCGTTTCCCCTCTAATTTAAGACTATGTCCTCTAGTTGTGGTAGTTTTTCTTCTTTTAAATATACTCTCTTCCTTTACTGAGTTGAACGGACGTGTGGTACAATTAATTCAGGTAAAAGCAGTAAGTCTGAACTTGTTGAATGACGATTTTTTGGTCTCAACTAATACAGACACCAACTAGATGGTATGCGTGTCTGGATCTGGAAATAACTGACAATGAGTAGCTAATCTAGTTGGGGAATAGTGACCATATGGTATGGGTCCCACCAAAACACTCAATTTAGCAGGTTTCATACATCCCTTGGTCTCGTTCACTCGGATGGATTGTTTCCTGGAAAAAATACAGAAGGTAAGTGGAATACCTTCAAACTATTACAAAATGATTCATTATATAAATGTAACTGGAAAAAGATACAAAAGAAGCAAATTAAAACCAATGTGCCTAAGCAGTAAAGTAAATCATGAATTGAAAAAGAAGAAAGTAGCATTCACACACTGGATGCCAAAAAGGTCTGTACAAAGGCAATTAAATGAGCTACATTGGAGAATGAAAACAAAATTGCTAAGTAGAGCAAGAGCAATCCCCAAAATTATACAAATACATAAATGGCAAAAACCTAATTGTGGATAATGCTAAGTCTTACCTATCTGAAATGGTTAGACGTTTAGTGGGGACAGAAAAAGCAGATATTTCAAATAATTTATTTTCTTCTCCTTATACCATGGAAGAGCCCATGGTCAAGGATCTGCAAACTACTTTACAGAAGAGTCAAAGAAAGCATCTGGTTGGCTGACACAAAAAAGTGTTAAAACAATGAAATGGTGATTAAGGTAGACAAAGCCCCTGGGCTGGATAGTATACACACACAGGTAAATAAAGAGCTTAGCTGGGCCCTGGCCAGACAGTTTTTATATTTAGGGATGCTTTTATTTCAGGTATGGTGACCACAGATTGGAGTAGGATGTGGTGCCCATATTTAAAAATGGCCCAAATTCCAGCTGAGCTAGTCCTGTAAGCTTGACATATGTAGAGGGGAAACTGTTTGATGGTTTGCAAAATGAAAAAAATCAAGATGTCATCTTGAACAGAAATATCATAAGCAGGCGCCAAAATGGCATTGTGATACACAGGTCTTATAAAATTAACTTAATTGCATTCTATGACAAAGTGAGTAAAAATATAGATCTGGGTGGTGCGGTGAATGTGATATATTTAGACTTTGCTAAGGCATTTGATATAGTTCCACACAAAAGGTTACTGTACAAATACATAGGCATAGGGGCAAACGTTTGTGTGTGGATTGGCAATTGCCTGAAAGATAGAATGCAGAGAGTTGTGGTAAATGGGAAGTTCTCAAATTGGACAAAAGTGATAATGGAGTAACTCAGGGATCTGTCCTGGGTCCTGGGTTTTGTTAATGATCTCCCAGTAGGCACAGGTAGATATATACTGGTGTTTGCCGATGACACAAAATTAAGTAGGGTAATACAGCATGTATTAAAATGGGTATTGACTCAAGGGAGGAATATTTTATTCTGCCTCTTTACAGGCACATGTTAAGACCAAACCTTGAATATAAAGTTTAGTTCTGGGCACCTTTTCTGAAAAATAATTTTTCTGAAGACAATTATGGAACTGGAGAAAGTGCAGAGGGGAGCTACACAAATAATAATGGCATAATAAAAAATTTTTTAAAAAAAGATTATGTTTGAAACCAGCACAAAAGCCATTTTGGCATAGGTGTCAGGGGAGGGCTGGCAACATTTGTCCCTTGGAGAAAAAACTATTTAGTGGCCCATTTTGCAATTTCATCAGTCCACTCGTTATCATCAGAGGCAGACATAAATACACAGGGCAGATAAGGTACAGAGATTGCTTGATAGACAGACAAAGAGACAGACAGACACAGATAGACCGACATAGAAAGATAGGCAGGTATTTACACTGACAGGCAATGTACAGAGACTGATCGCTAGACAGACATACAAAGACAGACAGGACAGATATACTAACAAAATTGGTCCAGAGATTGATAGACAGACACAGATGGAGAGATAAAGATAGACAGGCCGCACAGATATACTGACAGAAAAATTACCGAAATTGATAGAAAGACAAGACAATTAGATGGAATGATAGAAAGTGCTACAAATTAGGGTAAGGTGTTCAGCGGTGGCCCTGAACTGTTTCTGTACTACAAATGCCATAATTCCCTGCCATTGGAGAATGCTGGTGGGGAAGTATGTGATTTGCAGTTCTGGGCAGCTGGTGGGCACCACTTGGACAACTAGGCACTAGGGCATTTGGCTGTGAAAAGTGGTGCTGCCCCAGCCCATTGAGAGCAACTGCTCCCCTGGAACAGTAGATCCAACAAGCATATGAACAAGAATAGGAGAGTAGCAGCTACATAAAACTTATCAGCATATCATTCCTGAAAATCCCACTAGAATAAGTGCAATAAGTCTCCATACCCCCCCCCCCCCTCCCCTCGTTTTATTCATACATTAAAGTGGTGTTCTAAAAAACGGAATAATTTACACAGATTTGGAAATAAAACTTGTTTTGATTGATCAGCTCAATTTTCTTAAACAAAATGTGCATGTGCATAATAGTTTGATATCTACTTAATATTCCAGCTCATTAAAACCCCCAAAATAAATAAAATACTGTGAATCAGTAAAGCACTCGTCCGAATTTACCCTATATGTGATTTGTCCCAAGGTACTTGAGTTATACTGAACCAGAGACTATAATCTTGATGAGAAGTGAAAGCATGTTAATTATGTCACTTGCTGACAACATAATAACTCCCCACAAACTAATATCAGGTGCTTCCAATGCTGATTGAGGGGAATGTTTAGCAGAGGAGGAGATTCCTTTCCGAGGAATTGTAGCATTTAATATAATATCTTGCATAGCTGAAACGCACCAGAAAAAAATGTTGACTATCAAATCAATAATGTATGTGTGCCGTGTGTGCTGATCTGCGCTCGGCAATTATATTGGTTTCTTAAGCCCCTTGCAACTCTATTAGGATTTGATAGCGTGGTTCAATTCTATTAATTAATAGGACCTTTCAAGCACTGGGGATTCACTGGTGTCAGATAAGTATTTTGCTGGATATAATGAGATAGATTTTCCTTTATAATAATTGAATACAAAAGGCAGGATTATACTTTTTTTGATACCGTTCTATTTGTTGGGGTTTATTTCATCAGAATATGATATTTATGAGTAACACAATTAATAGATATGCATGGCAATTCATTTGAAGATTAGGTTAGTTTGGCAGATTAGCCTTTATCTGTGGAGACAAAGGTTTGTTAAATAGGAGAGTGATGTCACAGGTAAGGCTTACCTTAAAGTATATCCTTGTTCTAAAATGCACGTGAATGGGAGATTTTTTTTCCAGGTCAACTGCCTTGGCCTTAAGTTTAAAATTCCCGTCTCAATATCCTTGCAGTTCGGTAAGGGTTTATATCATCTATAACAGGGGCGTCCAACTGGATGTCGAGGTGCGGCCCGTGTGAGGGCTGTAACCGCACCTCCAACCGCACGTTACTGTAAGCAGCGTCGGGGAATTAAGTTCCCCGGCAGAACGCTGCAGTTCGTGTAGGGCACATAATCCCTCCTATGCTCTGCGCGTGACGTCGTGTGCATGGGTCAGAGGGAGTGAAGATTTCAAAAAAAAGAAAAGGAACCACGACTTGCGTGATGAAGCAGCCCACATCCACCGGTAACAAGAAAATAAAATAAAGAAGTCTGTGTACGTAAGTGACTCTGTGTCTGTCTGTAAGTGACTCTGTGTGTGTGTGTGTGTGTGTGTGTGTGTGTGTGTGTAAGTGACTGTGTGACCAAGTGATAACTATTGTGGGTGTGTGTTTAAGTGACTCTCTGTGTGTAAGTGACTCTGTGTGATCAAATGATAACTGTGTGTGTGGAAATAACTGTGTGTGTTTGTGTGCGTATCACCTAATAATCCAAATAACAATATATTGTATTAAAAAGTGTGTGTGTGTGTGTGTGTGTAAGTGCCTCTGTGTGACCAAATCATAACTATTGTGTGTATGTGTAAATGTAACTGTGTGTGTAAATGTGACTCTCTAAGTGTCTGTAAGTGTGACCATGTGTGTGTGTAAGAGTGACTGTATGTATGTGTCTAAATACCACAGAAATCTGTGTGTGTAAGTGTGTCTGTCTGTGTGTGTATCTGTGTGTGGCTGTGTATGTATGTGTTGTATTGCTGTACAGTCTGTGATGCCCTCATACTGCACAATATATATATATATAAGATAAATATATGTATATATATATATATATATATATATATATATATATATATATACATGACAAATAAATACATTAAATATATATATATATGGTGTTTATAATTTGTTCTCAATGAAAAATTAATGTGACCCACGTACACATAAATTTCATGTGCCGTGGCCCACTGCAAAAAAAAAACCTTGGACACCCCTGATCTATAACAACCTTGACAGGACATTTATTTTCAAAACTCTAATTCCCTGGCACCAGAATAAGTGTGATCTGGATCAGCGGTCCATAATGTACCAGTATTAACCAGCTTCATCAGATTTCTATTAACAGAAACTTAAATCTCATGGCATGAATGCTTGTAGCATGGGAACCATAAGGCCTGCTTAATGAAAGGCTCATACTTTTTTTAGATAATGATCGTTTTCTTATTTCAGTTGTTGCAATAAGTATTTCCACTGTAGGATCCAGGCATTGTGGGGAATGTTCTCATATCCAGAGTGTAAAATTAGCCATTTGACTTGCCATCCCACCAGCTGCTGTGCATGTGAAGTCATAACATCATCTTATTCTCAGCTGTTGGTTTATCACATAATGGACCGATTCAGATGTGTGTTCTTCATTTCTCATTCCCATTGGGTGCTTTATGGACACAGTTTTTTGGACCAGACTAAGCCTCCAAAAATATCTCACATGAAATCAATTCACAAACATTCACTGTGCTCTCTGTAAGAAAACAAAATGTCAATAAAAAGAAATTTACAAAAAAAAAAAAAAACAGAAGTGTTTTATTTGCATCTGGCTTACTATTGGTAGAACAGCTTATGTTTTCTGAGTGTGATGAGCGTTGCCATTAAAAAGCAGCAGAGTGAATACATCAGTGGAGAGTCATGTAATATACTAAGACCAGCTGCTACCAGTACAGGCAGAATTAAAAATAGTACAATACAATTCACTCACTTTGGATTTAAACAAAAAATATAAGACAATGCCAAGAACTAGATACAAAAAAAAGGTTTGTGGACCTTTCAATTAGTAGATAGAAATTTTGGCAGACTAGATAGACCAACTGATCTTATATGCCAACACATTCTATGTTTCTATGTTATAATACTATCCTTTTTTTTTTTTTTAATAATAATGTTGTAGTACTTTCGTTCTCCTGTAATGTTACCAGTTTTATGTGTACTATCCAGCAATGTTACCAGCAGTATGTGTGCTATCAAGTAATGTTACCAGCTGTATGTGTGTTATTCAGTAGTTACCTGTTGTATTTGTGCTATCCTGTAATGTTACCAGTTGTATTTGTGCTATCCTGTAATGATACCAGTTGTAAGTGTGCTATCCAGCAATGGTACTAGCTGTATGTGTGTTATTCAGTAATGGTACCAGCTGTATGTGTGCTATCATGTAATGTTACCAGTTGTATTTGTGCTATCCTGTAATGTTACCAGTTGTATTTGTGCTATCCTGTAATGTTACCAGTTGTATTTGTGCTATCCTGTAATGTTACCACTTGTGTCTGTGCAATCCTGTAACATTACCAGTTTTATATGTGCAATCCTGTAATGTTACCAGTTGTATGTGTGCTATCCTGTAATGTTACCAGTTGTATGTGTGCTATCCTGTAATGTTACCAGTTGTATGTGTGATATCCTGTAATGTTACCAGTTGTATGTGTGATATCCTGTAATGTTACCAGTTGTATGTGTGATATCCTGTAATGTTACCAGTTGTATGTGTGATATCCTGTAATGTTACCAGTTGTATTTGTGCTATCCTGTAATGTTACCAGTTGTATTTGTGCTATCCTGTAATGTTACCACTTGTTTGTGCAATCCTGTAACATTACCAGTTTTATATGTGCAATCCTGTAACATTTACCAGTTTTATATGTGCAATCCTGTAATGTTACCAGTTGTATGTGTGCTATCCTGTAATGTTACCAGTTGTATTTGTGCTATCCTGTAATGTTACCAGTTGTATTTGTGCTATCCTGTAATGTTACCAGTTGTATTTGTGCTATCCTGTAATGTTACCACTTGTGTTTGTGCAATCCTGTAACATTACCAGTTTTATATGTGCAATCCTGTAACATTACCAGTTTTATATGTGCAATCCTGTAATGTTACCAGTTGTATGTGTGCTATCCTGTAATGTTACCACTTGTGTTTGTGCAATCCTGTAACATTACCAGTTTTATATGTGCAATCCTGTAATGTTACCAGTTGTATGTGTGCTATCCTGTAATGTTACCACTTGTGTTTGTGCAATCCTGTAACATTACCAGTTTTATATGTGCAATCCTGTAATGTTACCAGTTGTATGTGTGCTATCCTGTAATGTTACCTGTTGTATTTGTGCTATCCTGTAATGTTACCAGTTGTATTTGTGCTATCTTGTAATGTTACCAGTTGTATTTGTGCTATCCTGTAATGTTACCAGTTGTATTTGTGCTATCCTGTAATGTTACCAGTTGTATTTGTGCTATTCTGTAATGTTACCAGTTGTTTTTGTGCTATCATGTAATGTTACCAGTTGTATTTGTGCTATTCTGTAATGTTACCAGTTGTATTTGTGCTATCCTGTAATGTTACCAGTTGTATTTGTGCTATCCTGCAATGTTACCAGTTGTATTTGTGCTATCCTGCAATGTTACCAGTTGTATTTGTGCTGTCCTGTAATGTTACCAGTTGTATTTGTGCTATCCTGTAATGTTACCAGTTGTATTTGTGCTGTCCTGTAATGTTACCAGTTGTATTTGTGCTATCCTGTAATGTTACCAGTTGTATTTGTGCTTTTCTTGTAAAAGTTACCAGTTGTATTTGTGCTATCCTGTAATTGTGCCATTTATTTATTTATAGCCCAGTCGTAACCTACATGTTTTTTTTTTTTGTCCTTTACAGGTTCTCATGACCGCCTATTTTTATAGCAGACATCACATCTGATATCATTCAATTCTTCTGAATGAAACTTCAAGGAAAATTAATTAAAAAAATGATGTGGTTTATCTTAAATCCAAGTGTACTGTTTGTGAACTCTGGTTATAATCCACAGGAACACATGGATGTATTTATTTAGAAGTTTTGTGGTTATGCAAGCATTATCTGAGCAAATGTTGTCATATTTGATCATTCTGTTATTTTTCCATCAGATTTGTTCCAGTTTTTCTTTTATCTGATGCACAGAACCAATTTTCCTAAATTGTCTCTGTCTTTTCATTGCCATGGCTGTCACTGGATGTCCCTGCTTTGCACAATTCATTCAGTCTACGGCAGAAGACACTCTGTTTGCTTTTAGAAGAAAATAAATATGTGGACAGTCTACCAGCATCTGCTCAAATAATGTACCAAATGATGCCTTGCTGCCGTTCTCTTTTTAAACATATGGCCCTGTGTCTTCCATTGATTGGAGTTTGTGCGGTAAAGAAGGATGAAGCACACAGCACAGATTAAATTAAAGCGTTATCATACTTTACCCAATGTACGAGTGCAAGTTCACCTACATAGAAAGGCTCATTCACAAAAAAAGTTGTGAGCTAACAAGTGTATTAATAGATGAGTTGGAAAAAGTCTTAAACTTGCTTAACTACCCAACTCCCGTTATTCCTCTGATGTATCCAAACAAAATAACCATAATATATCCAAGAAGGCACACATGTGAAAAATAACATACAATAGTGATATATTGCAATAAAACGGTGCTAACAAAACATAGTTAAAGTGACATGCATTAACACTTTTGCAATATGATTGGGAACAAGCTGCACTATACACAGTATCTCAATGGGGCACTTGCGTGCTATTTGAGTATATGCACTGTTTTAGTGCTCTACAATTTTTGTGAGTGTTTTGGTTTTAATCGTTAATACATATTTGTCTGAGTGGTTTTACACTATGCTGTTTCTCCACATAATATTTTGAGATCACTTTTGAGATGTTGACAATAGGTTACCTTCATCTTCGGCTTGAAGAAAGCAGTTTTTACGATGGTGGTGTATGTGAGGGCATTCGTCTTTTGTTCAGTTTTATCACTGTTTTATCACAATTTTTCCTAGTGACTTTTGTAGTTCACTTGTCCGTTCCCATTTAAGTGAACAGACACCCGAGTTATGCTCCTGACCTTATAGTGCTTTATCATCCTCTCCAATAATATGAACCAAAACGCTAATCTTCTGACTGAAAAATCAGATAAGACAAGTCCAAAGCTACTACACGTACACAACCAATTTATTCCTATAAACTTACTGCATGATCGGGCCAGATGTGAAGCAATAAAATCCCTCTAATGCTTTAATAAAAGGAGTGGAAACAATAATGTGTATCAAAATCCAAACATGACAAAGTTATTTAAAAGAAAACAAAACATGTTAAGCAATTATTGGAAAAGGTATGAATTCTGTTTGAATGTCCTAATGGAAGACATTTAGTAGAAATACAGACTGGAAAAAAATATTTTTGTACAAAAGAGTTTTAAATTATAATCCAAACCTGACTGAGCTTGAAAGCAAAACAATTTATAACCACGTTATTATGCTTGATTGTATTCTGCTGCCTTAGCAATGACATTCTGTCATGAAACTAATATGTTGACCAAGGGTCATGTGACCAAGATCCAACTAATGATGTACTGCAAGACCCTAACAAGTCATGAAGAGATTACCGTGCTTGTAAGCAGACATGGGTTAGGTTATCATGAAGAACAAGATGTGACTTTGGGTCATATCCGATGGGTTTACTCAATAAAGAGAAAATTGCAGAGAATTGACATAGGAATATCAAACTTTAGGTCAATGTAGCTGAATTGGAGAATGTTTCAAACTCAGCTACTTTATTTTGCCTTAATTTTGAATTTTCACACACCCATGCCATGCAATTCTCTCCTTCTGGAATAGACCCTTTAGTTATAGAAACATAGAATGTGTTGAACCATTCAGCCTTTCTAGTCTGCCCAATTTAAAGTAACTTAATACATTAGAGAAATCTGAATACTTTCATTAGTTCTTGGCCTTATCTTATGTCTAAGATAGCCTACCTATCCCAATGGGCATTCCCATTAATGTTTAGCTATCTAGTTGTTGAGTAGTCTCTTTCCCATGATGCTTAGCATACTAACATGTAGCTGAAGTGTCACCTTGCCACCTTTGCATTGCACTAGACATGTGCATTCGTTTTCGGACGAATGCATTTTCGTCCGAAAATAGCATTTTCGTCCATTCGTCCGAAAAACGAATAACGAAAATGCTAAGCTAACGAAAGCCGAATGAACGAATGGTTAATAAACGAAAATCATTTGTTCATTTGTCCATTCGTAGTACTATTGCATTCTATAAGCCGAAATAGAGTCGGTTTATAGAATACAATAGCATAGTACACTTACATTCCATAAACCGACATAATGAACGACTTTCGGTTTATGGAATGCATGTAAGTCGATTGGCATTCTATAAACCGAAAGTTTGGTTTATAGAATAGCAATAGGATTACATGTATTACATAAGCCGACAGCCTATAAACCGAACGTTCGGTTTATAGGCTGTCGCATTTCACTACACGGAGACAAAGTCTCCATTCATAAATTTATGAATGGAGTCTCTATCTCCGTGTAGTGAAATGCCGACAGCCTATAAACCGAACGTTCGGTTTATAGGCTGTCGGCTTATGTAATACATGTAATCCTATTGCTATTCTATAAACCGAAAGTTCGGTTTATAGAATAGCAATAGGATTACATGTATTCCATAAGCCGAAAGTCTATAAACCGAACGTTCAGTTTATAGACTTTCTGCTTATAGAAAACATGTAGTACTATTGCCTTTCTATGAACCGAACGAGAGCCCCATTCATAAGAATTTCTTATGAATGGGGCTCTCGTTCGGTTTATAGAAAGCCAATAGTATTACATGCATTCTATAAAACGAACGAATAAAACTAAACGAAACGAAAATAATTTCGTCTGAAACGAATGCAGTAATGAACGAAATTCGTTTTAGACTAAATAAATAACATTTTCGTCCGAATGGACGAAAACGAAACGAAAATTTTAGTTTTGCACATGTCTACATTGCACTCTGTTATCTGCAGCCCCCTCACCCTACTAAAACCCCCAAACCCTATTAGTGCTAATCACACACTACCAACACTCCATATTGTTTTTAATTGCAGCATGATACCCTTTGATTGCAATAAAGGTGGCACTGAAAGGATTAAAAAAATGATCTTGCCAGTTAGCAGCTCCTGCACAGGCAGAAGAAACATGAATTAAGAGGATGGAATAAACAGAAACCAGCCAATCCAAGATAAAGGAAGAGTGAATGGGAGAGAGACCAATACGATGAAAGGAGGGATCCAAGGGAAGGTGACCAATAGGATGAAAGACAGACAGTTATTGGCCAATGGGGTGAATTAAATCAATGGTAGTTGGAAGAAGCTAAGAGTACTTGGACAATATCATAATGTAAGGGGTTTAGTGGTGAGTGAGGGAAAGAATAAAATAAATAATAATTTAAGTCAAACGTCATCTACCCTGGCAAGTGAGAATATGAAGAAAAAGACTATAGGGCTCAAGTAGCATTATCAGTTGACCCTGCATTTTGCTGAACTCAGGGCAGTTTCCCCCTTTTGCTCTGTGGTAAAGATGGCCCTGAGAGAGCAGATCAAACCACTCTGACGGGGGGAGGGGTACAATTAAATAAAACCATTTTTGCTTCAATTGGTGATTTTTTGGATATCTATGTCTAGCTAACCTAACCAAAATAGCTTACTGCTTCTCCCTCCCTACATACATCCTGCGGTGGAATGAGTGGTGTTAGCAATCAATGTTTGCTAACACCATTCACCCAGTGATGCTGTACCTGAATTCAAGCAATACCTAAATTCATTGGCCAATTCAGCCTTGATCTGACCCAAGATTTTGAACAACATATCCGCCCACTAATAGAGATACAGTACTAAGAGCAAAAATAGCTCCAAATGGTATTTTACTCAAATTATTTAATTCATGCTTCAATTAAACATTCATTATTTTTGCCTGCACTGTGCACATTATGTACACAACCTGTAGCTGTCTTTTTTTGTTTTAGAAACATAGAAACATAGAATGTGTCGGCAGATAAGAACCATTCGGTCCATCTAGTCTGCCCAATTTTTTTGAGTACTTTTATTAGTCCCCCGTTCCCGGTCTTATAGCTAGGATAGCCTTGTGTCTATCCCACGCATGTTTAAAATCCTTGACTGTGTTTATCTCTACCACTTCCGCTGGAAGGCTATTCCATACATCCACTACTCTCAGTAAAGTAATACTTCCTGATATTACTTTTAAATAGTTGCCCCTCTAATTTAAGACTATGTCCTCTAGTTGTGGTAGTTTTTCTTCTTTTAAATATACTATCTTCCTTTACTGTGTTTTGTTATTTCTTAGTGATATGCTTTCATGTACTCTTTATGCTGAACCAATTAGCACAGGAATATATAGGTTATCACTGAGACATACACTGCCTGGCCCCCAAAAAGTCACCACCTGGATTTAACTAAGCAAATATGTCTGGGGTTGCTACAGTTGGTCAAGTCTAGGTTCAGCAACATTATGTGTCCAAAGAATGAGGTCAGCTGACTACCTGAATATATTGAATGACCAGGTTATTCCATCAATAGATTTTTTCTTCCCTGATGTCTCGGGCATATTCAAAGATGACAATGCCAGGATTCATCGGGCTCAAATTGTGAAAGAGTGGTTCATGGAGCATGAGACATCATCTTCACACATGGATTGGCCACCACAGAGCCCAGATCTTAACCCCATTGAGGATCTGTGGGATGTGCTGGAGAAGACTTTGCTTTACAAGATCTTGGTTGAAAATGAATGGAACACTGGACGGAAATAAATCTTGTGACATTGCAGAAGTCTATCGAAACAATGCCACAGTGAATGCGTGCCATTATCAAAGCTAAAGGCGGTCCAACGAAATATTCAAGCTTTTTTTTGGCCAGGCAGTGTATTTTTCAAGATAAAGGCATAATTCTGGCAAAGTGCTGAATTTCTGACTTGCCCAATATTCACCTAAGTAAAAGATAAATCAAAGAGCAAAATGCCTTCTCTCTCTCTTTAAATAATTCTCAAATCATGGAATATTCATTTATTACTACATTTTCCTGTTGAAAACACTTTGTCTTGATAACAAATCTGATGCACTGTCATTAACAAAACCCACCGCATTTCGCAACATTCTAGTGCTTAAAATGTTAAGCAGATAATTTTCCAACCCACAGAGTTATTATAAGCTTTATCTAATCTTTGAGTAGAATGTAATTTGTATGGATTTAAATCACTGGACTAATTTACAGGATTAGAATATATTTAGTATGCAGAGCAAAGTCATCAGTTTGGTAACTAGTCAAGCGTCTCATCTCAGTAATTAAACATAAATAGCTGTTTAGTACTTAAAATGAACCATATATTTTTTATTAGCCAATAAAATATATTTGCAAACACTATGGGCAAAACTCAGCTTTTACATTTTATTTAAAGACAGGACTGTTAAAAAAACCCGAACTCTGGTAAATTAATATATGCAAGTGTATGTGCACATAATATACTTATATTAATAATACATCAATAAAATGAATTGATTGACACATGCACATACCAATGATGGAGAGAGATGATCACTCAATCAGATGCCACAGAGCACAGTTCTGGCAAATGGCAGCTGCCACAATTCTAAGTTTTTGATTTTACAAAGATCTTGTCAACAGAGAGAGGAATGGAGGGAAATCACATGGGAATTCCAAACCGTTGGCCAAAGGAGCTGAGTTGGAAACAATTCTCCATTGCAGCTGAATTCAGGCCTTAAGTTGGAAATTCCTGTCTCCGTTCCCTGCAATTCTCTCTATACTGAGTAGACCTGTAAGGGTAATTACCGCTGAATGAAGGACAACAGATGCACCAAGCAAATGGCAGTTTTAATTGAATGAAAAAAAGAGAGTATTATGCAGGATTCTGCAGGCTGAGACAGGTAGGCTAAACAGAGCAATAGCAGAAAGAGCTGAGACAGGACAGAACACATAGTACAGGGCTAAGGAGGAACTTGACAGTACTGGGACAGGGAACATAGGCAAGGACCAAAAGCAAAGGAGTGAGGAGCAGAGATCTTCGGAAGCTTCACAAGGGTAACCAATTTGGGATATGGGGAGAGGATAGAGGAGCCAAGATCCTCACTTACTTCAAGGACAGAGGGCAAGAGAACATACAAACATAAATGAAGGAACTAGCCACTGAGATAGTAATGGTGAGGGTTTTATGTCACCAAATTTCGCCATGAATTGAAAGAAAAATAATGAGCACTCCTCCGTTGGTGAAAAATTGAATCATTTAATAAAGTGGATCCGATAAAATGGAACAGCAACAAGTGGGGTGAGGAAAACCCGCCTTACGCGTTTCGCGTGACAACACGCTTAATCATAGGACAAACTTCCTCAGCCTCTTTTCATACCGGCATCCAGCACCAAAAGCATACCGGTGCTGGATGCCAGTATGAAAAGAGGCTGAAGAAGTTTGTATCGAAACGCATCCCTCTTTATCTTTTTGAAGCAACCTGGCCAGGTCTTGGCCTTCTCCCTTTCCGCCTACCAGTACACCTCTACAGCGGGTCTATTTTTAAACAGTGAGTTTTGCATTGTTTGCAACCATCTGTTTTTTCAAGTTACCTGCTAATTTGTTTTTATGCTGTTAAGGGAATTTATTCTGTTCCCTGGTATACAGCGGTTGATTGCATCTCCGCATGACACTATTTTTATATATATTTTGATTCTATGGATATTTCTTTTTTCTGTATATGTAATCTGTTCATTATTCCATATATTAATTATTCATATTTTTTTGTATATTAAATACCTATATTTTTAAATGTTTTATGTGTACTTGTATTGTTTTACTTATTCCTCTATACACATTTTACTATTTGTTTTTTTGTTTATTACCTGTTTATTATTATCATCATTTAAACTATATAGCGCTGTCTATTTACTTTTTCATTTGTATTATAAACATGTTTCATTTATAAATGTCAGGTTTGCAGCTTTTAATGACCCTCCCACTCAGTTCTCAGCATTTGGCTGGAGTCGGGGGGGGGGGGGGGAGGGGATATTTTAAGTGTTTCAAACAAAACAAAAAAGCACAGTCTCCCAAATGGTAACTATACTTGCAATATACATATATCACACAGGAGCCTGACCAGAGCACACATCTGCAGGGGTTTTCCACTGTGTGTACAGTATACGTCAATCAAAGTTTTTTTTTTTTTTTTTGCTGTACACATGACTTTCAAATGCTGCATAATATAGACTGAAAGTGTCTGCAGCTAATTAATTAAGGAATGACAAGAGGAAGAGCCCTGTGGGACAGACCACCTGCAGTTGGGGAGTATGGAACTACCTTGATAAATGGATTATGTGTCTCTCTAAAAAGGGGTGAGAGCTATTCAGGTTATTAGCACACAAAAAAACCTGTACTAGTTAAGAAAGTGTGATTGAGAGGAATGGCTGCTTGGGGTACAAATAAATTAAAAGTGTTATTTTTCTTAGAGTGAGCCCAGGGCTGGCCCTTTAATAGGCCCTGGGAGACTTGGCCCTTTGCTACTCCATGCAGCATTTATGTTCTTGTTTTTTTCTGTCGGGAGCTTGATTGAAGGAGGTCTCAGCCAATCAGGTAAGACCTCTCAACTCTCCTTATCGGCCGAGAGTTCAGAAGCCTCCCGTGATTGGCTCAGTCCTTCCTTCACACGAGGAGCTCAGAGCAATAGATGCCTGCTCCAGGTAAGTTAAAAACTGACAGTGTGTGTGTGTGAGTGAGTGTGTGTATGTCAGTGTGTGTGTGTGTCAGTGTGAGTGAGAGTGTGTGTGTCAATGTGAGTGAGAGTGCGTATGTGTGTCAGTGTGAGTGAGTGTGTGTGTGTGTCTCAATGTGAGTGAGTGTGTGCATCTCAGTGTGAGTGAGTGTGTCTGTCTCAGTGGTATTAAGTGTGTGTATGTGTGAGTGAAAGACTGTCTGAGTGAGTGTGTGGATAAAGGGGTTAAGTCCCCTGATACTGCCTATATCTGTCTAGCCACCCAAGGGGTTAACTCCTCTGACACTGCATATATCTGTCTAGCCACACAAGGGGTTAACCCCTCTGACACTGCCTATATCTGTCTAGCCACACAAGGGGTTAACCCCTCTGACACTGCCTATATCTGTCTAGCCACCCAAGGTGTTAACGCCTCTGACACTGCATATATCTGTCTAGCCACCCAAGGGGTTAACCCCTCTGACACTGCCTATATCTGTCTAGCCACCCAAGGAGTTAACTCCTCTGACACTGCCTATATCTGTCTAGCCACCCATGGGTTAACTCCTTTCTGACACTGCCTATATCTATCTGGATTTTGTTATAGGTCACTGGAACAGTATATTTTATGGAATTGCCCCTAATGGGTGAGATTTTTGAAAAAAATATATTTTATTATCTATATAATAAGTGCTTTAGTGGGCATATAAAAATAAAATATATTTTTCTCACCCACCAGGTGAAAAGAAATAAATGGTAAAACAAACATTATTATGAAAATAGGCTGTGCAATTTCCCAAAAGAGAATATGTGGCCACTGACCTATAACATGACTTGTTCAAATATTGTACATTAAGTTTAAATGCTCAAACATTTAAGGTACACATTTTAATCCTGTCCTGCCAATACTTGTGCCATATAATTTTGCATATAGACAAGAACTCTTGGGCCGACCCTGAGTGAGCCTGTGTACTAACAAAATGCACAGGAATCTGTAACTGTGGAAAAAGTCCTGTCATTTCACATCCCCCTTCAACACCACCAGATGGTTTAACCTATAAAATGCTAAAAGTCCTGTATGAATGGTGCAAATAATAACGAAACATAAAGTAACACTGGTCAGCATTTGGTTCAGGTCCACAAGTGAATCAGCACGTATTTCTGCTTAGTCAGTGCTTTTCGAAACCTGTCATCAGAAAACCACAGTTATTTGTGTTATGTGAGGCGATATATGACTTACCATGTGCTAAATGAACTTTTGCTAACTGGCCATTAAAGCTTATTTAGACTGAGTGCTGGTTTGTCTGCAATCACTGGTTTTATTTGAGGAACATTGTGGGAAAGTATGAAAATGTGGGAATATATGTGTGAATAAACAGTGGGGGTCATGTACTAAACAAGAGCGATTTACGCCTCTTCCATTTGTTTTCATGTAGCGTGCATTTTTCCGGTTGAGCTAATATATTGCGATTGTATTCGCACACGCTAAAGACTTTTGGAACTACTTTGTGACAAATAATTCTTATTTTGCATCTGAAAACTACACCAGCTTTTAGCAAAGTGCTAATAAAAAAGGTAGAACAAATATTCGCAATTATGCCCAGTTTTATTCACAATTTGCTCATATTTACTGCGTATGTTAAATGTTTAGTACATTGCAAAAGGAGCAAAGCATAAAAATAGCTCTGCACATAAAATATATTAGCATTTTTAGTACATGCCCTTCTAAGGCCCTAGTCTTGGTTTTCCTTCTATGTTTTTTAGTATTTATTTCATTATGGTTACATATTCACTGTAATGTGCTATTTCTTGGGTATACGGCACAAGTCATCCATCCATAACTGACGTTCCTGATCCAGTCTTGATTGTTTATTGGGCTTAATCATTATGTATTGCACTTAGGTGTCTATTCACGTAGCCCCAAAATGGGCTGAATTATAGAAACATAGAATGTGTCGGCAGATAAGAACCATTCGGTCCATCTAGTCTGCCCAAATTATGCCCAGCTGGCTATTCAATATGGGCAAATTAGACTATATTGTAAAATATGTTTAACTTATTCACAAATATCAGGTGTGCACCTTCTATTGACCCTCCCACAAGGGGCACATTTGAACTCCCAGTGTGTCCAGGCTTAGAAGACCCACCAGAAGAGTACAGGCGCAAAACGCGTAAGTCTTCAGGTGTCTCTACCACCGGGGGATATGCCTTGTCTGTATTTGTTATTTATTTTTAAAAAATTATAAATTGTTTTACAGACAACTATCTGATAGTGTGTACTAGTTTTGTGGCTGAACCTGGTTTATTCAATATATTGTGACTGGGATACAGATCGCTACAAACCTCCATAGGTGAGAATCTGACTAATCATCTGGTATTGGATTTATACCTTATTTCTTCTACTACAGCACTAGACTCCAGGAAGACTGGGGAATCCTGGAGTCCCTTAAGGTTTAGGGACAAAGATGGCACTGTTAAGCTGTTCTAGGAACATATATAGCACTGCCAAGCTGTTTGCGAATATATATGGCACTACCAAGCTCTTTGGGGACATAAATGACAAGGGCTAGTTGATTGGGGACATAAATGACACTGGCTAGTTGATTGGGGACAGAGATGGCACTGACAAGCTGTTTGGGAATAGAGATGGAACTGGCAAGCTGGTTGGGGACAGATATGGCACTGGCAAGCTGTTTGGGGACAGAGATGACAGTGACACACTATTTGGAGACACATATGGCATTGTTTTTATATTTAAAATGGGGGGGGGGTGGAGATGGGGTGTCAAACAAAAAGCAAAGTATCTCAAATGATAACTATACTTCCAATGTGTGCATACATGTCTTGCAAAGTATCCTTTCAGCTGTACGTACACCCCTTCCAGTGTACATCTGGGATTGCCAGGACAGCCAATTTTTTTGATGCCCACAACGTCTGCATAATGTACGATGCAAGTGTGTCCGATGTGAACCAGTTAATTAATCAAGTAGCGAACCCATAACAACAATCATATCTCCCACCAAAACATGGCCTAACATACATATGTACGCATGGAATGAAAAATAGGAGGAGTTAATACAAGGTCTCTTCAGGGTAATAGCCAGAAAACAGTTGCAATTCAGAAAGTGGGATCGAGACGGATGACTGCTTAGTGTACAAGTAAAACAAACAGTGGAGTGAACCTTTAACTGTACTTCAAGCTTAAACTGCATAAACATTTTCTCTAAAGCCATTAAAGAAAAAGGATTGTTGTGGGTTAAGTGTCATATGGACATATTTTCTGCTAAAGCATAGCTGTGGCTCTGAAATAGTATAATATATTTACCATACCACACATGCAAAGGGATTGGATTTTCCGCAGGCTGGATGGAATCCAGTAGTATTCTATTACATTCTAAAGTATTTTATATTTACTATTGAGGTCTTGGAATCAGTTTCTCAAATACTGGAGAATTAATTTGAAGAATTCTACACTAATATCAGCTTCCCACTTTATGTCTGCCTGGAGCCTCGGAGTTTAACTTGCAGACATATAAAAAAAAAAATAATAATAATTTGCTTAAGTAGATGGTAAAGTTACATGTTTTAATTTATACTTATATTTGCATATGCCTACCCAGAATCCTAAACTACAAGTTTAGGAGTTCTGTGGGAAATGGAAGTATTCTGGCATGCGTCTGGTGTGTGTACATTTGTGTTTGATAATGCCTCTACTACCCCCTTAATTTTAAGTGGAGGATTTTCCCATCACCTTTATCCTTACAATAACTTTGTTGTGTCAATTTAACGTTCCTGGCCAAAACAGTAGATCCACGTAACTCTGCATTGAATGAGAGCGTTCTAAATAACCTCACCGTCCCGGATCAGATGGGAAAGTCCCAATTTGGGATCTCAGTCCCGCCATCCCGAGTTTTTATCTTCAGTGTCGTAGAAAAGACTTGCAAATTGTTTCTCTTTTTCTAGTAATCTCTGCCAGGATTTTGTATTTTTCAAATGTATTCAAGCACAATTAATATATGACAGTATTACTATTACACTACTTTGTTTAATTATTATGTTTTGTTTGTTTCATTTATGAGCAACTCCACTCAAGATTTTATCCCTGATTGTACCAATACTCTCAATGCTTAAACACTTTAGATTTAACCAGATGGAGAACATAAGGTTAAAACCATGTTACAGACCTTTGTATACCCTCTGTGGAGAGATCAATGCTTTTCTCTGTTACTTCTGTGGTAGCAGTAACCCATAGCACAACATCTCTATCTCCAAAGCCCGAATGGAATTAAATACTGGTGTCAGTGTCCTCTGCCGGGCTGACAGCAAGTTTCTTAAATTTGCCAAACGTGACTTTTCAGCTGAGATAAAACAGTAGGAAACTCAATTACTATTATCAACGGAGAGATGTCAGCTATATGTGAGCTCTGAACTCTCACAGATTGAAGGTGAGGGAAACAATTATCTCCAATGGTTTCAGAGTGTGGGAGTCCAAAGGACAGGAGAACATGTGGAAGCTTTAGAAATAAAGAGGTAGATAAATAATGATACAACAGCAGTGTAGTTCCCCACTTATTATTTCCAGCTTATAGGGCTTCTCTGACTTGGAAATTGCCTTCCTTTATTGAATGCATGTTAAAGTGTGAGGCAGGTAAAGAATTATAACAATGTATGCATTTATTACATTTTTCATATCTGTATTATAAATTTAATGAATGTACTCACGAATGTCGGGTTAGCAGCTTCTATTGATCCCACTGAACTCTCAATCTGGGAAGAAAATATGAAAGTGTTTTTTAAAAAAAAAAAGTAAAGTATCCCATATCATAACTACACTTGCCCCATTGTCCAAGAGGATTTGGACCAATTGGGTTACTGGGCAGATAAATGGCAAATGAGATTCAGTGTAGACACGTGTAAAATGATGCATTAGGGGTACAATAATAAAAATGCAACATATAGTTTAAATGGTGTTTCCTTGGGGAAATCTACTGAAAAAGATTTGGGAGTAGTTGTAGACAATAGACTTAGCAGTAGTACACAGTGTCTGTGGCAGCTGCAAAGGCCAATAAGATATTAGAGTGTAATAAAAATGGTATTGACTAACAGGAGGAAGATATTAGTCTGCCTCTTTATAGGTCCATGCTTAGACATCACCTTGAATTTGCGGTTCAATTCTGGGAACCTTTTAAAAAAAAAAGACATTATGGAGCTAGAGAAAGTGCAGAGGAGGGCTACAAAATTAATCAGGTGAATAGAAAGTTTTAGTTATGAAGAAAGGCTGGAAAAGTCTAATCTGTACACGCTAGAGGGGATTTGATAATGTTATATAAATATGTACAGGGCCCATACAAAGGGCTTTCTAAATACCTGTTCATTAACAGAACAGTACAAGGGACAAGAGGTCACCTGCTAATACTTGAAGAAAGGAGATTCAGTCTACGACAGCAGAAGGGATTTTTTACAGTAAGGACAATTCACTGCCTGAATTCACTGCCTGAAGAGGTGGTTCTAGCAAATACTTTAGATGCCTTTAAAAGTGGCCTGGAT
Source organism: Pelodytes ibericus (assembly GCA_036172795.1). NCBI lineage: Eukaryota > Metazoa > Chordata > Amphibia > Anura > Pelodytidae > Pelodytes > Pelodytes ibericus. The sequence goes on from CM069857.1 coordinate 272,088,613, forward strand.
ACTTTTTTAATGAGCCGGAGCATAGAGGGCTATGCATGTGCGTACAGGCATTAATATTTATTTAGTGCTTGTTGATCCATGGAGAAATCTGATTGCCATTTGGAGTCAAGAAGGATTTTTTTTCCCCACTGAAGGCAGAATTCGAAATTGCTAAAGGGATTTTTATTTTCCTTCTTTTGGATCAACAGCGGTAAACATGGGATCGGAAAAGGGTTGAACTTGATGGACACAAGTCTTTTTTCAAACTAAACTACAACTTAATTATGTAACATGTGCATACATATATTACACAGCAACCTGCAGAGAACATGCAACATACAGAGAACATGGATTCACACAGTTTGCACAGCAAGAGGAGTTTTAATGTAAAATGCAGATGTGTCCAGGCTGAACCGGTTAATTAATCAAGGAGGAACTACCTTTATTAATAATCTGATTTCCTTTTGAACACATATGAATTATATGTTCTGCTGGCTAGCATGTAAACTTCTGCTCAAAAACGACTGAACTCCGGGGCCGAAACAGTGCCTCTGAAGTCTGGAATACTACCCAACATGTCCTGATGTGACCTCAAATACCGACGTATTCCGGCCACAATGGCCGATTACACACTGATAGCTTCTGAAAGCAAAAGCTGCTCGAAACACACCTAGAAAAATATCTCTATTATCACCATAGACTTCTCTATGGGATGATGGAGACTCGTTTCAGGAATTATTATGAAAACAGACAAAGTCCTCCCCAAAATAAAAATAATTAATAAAATAAATTTAAAAAGGCATGGGTCTGGGAGCTGAGACAGTTCTCTCAGCCCCCATGGAAAATACATTGGGGGACCAGGGATAAAAGCTAGAAGCCCTAGCCCCCCCCCCCCCCCTCCAACTCCCAATCTTACCGGGGTTTGGAGCTGGCCGAATGTGTGTAATTGGTTATGTATAACAGGGACTGGACCTTTGTTTACAAGTTTATTTCAAATTTCAATAACATTTTTAAGCTCATTCTTGCACTTTTTCTTACATTGCTTTCACCGATGCTAGTACACCAGAGCAACCGATGTATGGATCCAGCACACGTGCTGCCAGCTCACGCTTGTTTGGCGTTAGCGTTATACATTGGATTATGAATAACAGACTCTTAAAGGACTTTTTTTTAACCCTTGCTTTCTTTGGTCTGCAGGCACAGCAAATCACAGGGCTCACCCCACACGCATTCTCTGGCGATCTTTGTCTGCTAGGTCAGAGAGAGAACCTTGTTTTTTCATGGGAGCAGTGGAGGGGACATAGTTAAGATCCTCTCTGCTGCTCCCATGAAAAAAAAACGAGCAGTAGCAGAGAGAGTAGCTGACCAGACCGGGCTGCATGGCACCTGCCGTTCAGAGGATAAACCGGCGTGTGCTATCAAAAGTATAACTTTGGATGTTAATTTTAGGGAGAAAAAAGAAAAAGCCTGAACATAAGAGTACACTATAGGAAATAGTGCCCCATGTCCGTTTTACTTGTTAATATTCATTTTTCGTATTTAATGAAAATTATGATGAAAAAAAAATCATAAACAATGCATTTCTTGTTTTTATTACTTTATTTGCCAATCTGCCCCCAGACTTAGAAATCTGCATCCCCCCCGCTTAGCCATTTGCATTCCACTCAGACGTAGCCATTTGCATCGCCCCAGACTTAGCCATCTGCTTCCCCCAAGACTTAGCAATCTGACCCCCTCAGACTCCCTTGTGGCTTGTGGGGGCAGTCGGTGGAATCCTGTGTGAAGCGCACAGACACCCTCTGATGCTGCCTGACACACACCGGGTGGTCATGTCACCCCCGGCATTCCGTCATAGAAGTCCCAGAGGAAATGCCAGGCAAAATCGGAGAAAGTACATGTGTCAACCACCAGATGCATGTGAGGAGGATCCATGTCCCCTGCAGCTCTGATTATAAGACGAAGTTTGAATATAAGACGAGGAGATATTTTTAGAGTTTTTTCTCTGAAAAAAAATATTTTCTTTTATTTGCGCAAATCCGGTAAAAAACACAAGGGGTTTGCTGTATATAGCAGTATTAAGGACTGTATTAAAACCAAATACATTACTAAAAGAAACACAAATTACAGCCTATCTTTGCAAAACAAGTACAACAGATGGTGGACTGTTCCTTTAAACTGTTTAGTATTTATATAACACAAAGTATGTATATGTTTCAACACGACTGAGGTTTGCTGTAAAGGCAGAAGCTCACCCATGTTGTCCATATTTCGCACAATCAACCACTTATTATGAGGTGGGAAGCAGTTTTGTTAAACACCAGCCAAGTCTCCTGTCTCTGGCACCTTTACATTTACACTCGGCTGAGGCTCTCAGCCACCTTTAGATTACGTGGCTGAAGATGGATCAGCAGCTGTGCTTGAAAATTAGTAACTCACACCACCATCTTTAGCTTACGAACATGCATCATCTTGACACCAGGAAGATGAGCAGAATGATGGATAACATGGATTTCAAGCAAGTAATAGGATCAGGTGGCTTCCTTCCTGTACATAGAATGTTAAGAAGAATGCTGCTTTTACATGGTGCCAATTCTTGGACTGAACATGGTTTTAAATAAAATTTAAAGAAATAAAGGAAGGCAGTTTTAATTAAGGATGGAAATTAACAAACTCACATCACCCCCAGAAAAACTCCCACTACAAATTGTTTGTGGTGTATGGAGAGGGAATAACAACATTACAAATGTGAATATTTGCCTCCAGGTTGCAAACTACGAAGACCCTGATCTACACAGCCTTAGTCCTCCAAAATAACGAGGACCCAGCTCTGGAAGCGGTAACCACTGAGCTCTCATTGGACAGATATTAGCCCCTTAAGGACAGAGCCTTTGAAACATTTTTTGTCCATTCTGGACAATGGCTATTTTAACATTACTGTGCTGTTTGTGTTTAGCTGTAATTTGCTTCTTTGTCATTTGCTGTACCCACACATATTATATATTGTTTTTATCGGGACAAGAAGGGCTTTCTTTGGATGCTATTATTTTGATCCTATCTTATAATATTATAAAACAAAATGGTAAAAACCAACACAAATTTCCTGACTTTTATTTGAAACAACTTCTCCTCATCGACAAAAGCGAACAAAAAATCCTGCTAAATAGATTCTACTATTTCTCCTGAGTACAGGGATAACACCCATGCATAGGTTTGTTGGGTTGTTTGGGGGCTAAAAGGCCAAATTTGGGAGGTGCAGTTTTTGGTTTTCCATCTTGAAATTTTGACATGCAGAAAGCTTGCACCCGTGTCCCATTTGGGACATATTTGAAGCCAGCCAGTGTATTTTACCCCATCATCCCATATTTTTTTTTAAAGTAGACACCCTACGCTATCTCAAATGGTGGTATTTTAACACTTTCCATGCACTAATTCTACCACCAGCCTTTGTCAAAGTTTGTGGTAGTAATTGTTTTGTGTTTTTTTTATTTACAAACATTGTACTTCAGACATGAATTCACAGATTTTAGTATGTGTCACTGCCAAATAACACCCCAGTATGTGTTCAGCAACATCTCCTGAGTACAGGGATACCACCCATGCATAGGTTTGTCTGCTTGTTTGGGAGTTAAAGGGCCACATTTGAGAGGTGCGCTTTTTGGTTTTCCAACTTTATATTTTGACATTCAGACAACCTGCGCCCATTTCCCATTTGGGACATATTTGATGCCAGCTAGTGTATTTTACCCCATCAACCAATACATTTTTTTAAAGTAGATACCCTAGGCTATCTCAAATGGTGGTATTTTAACACTTTCCATGCACTAATTCTACCACCAGCCTTTGTCAAAGTGTGGTAGCAATTTATTTGTGGGGTTTTTTCACAAACATTGTACTTCAGACATGAATTCACAGATTTTGGTATGTATCACTGCCAAATAACACCCCAATAAGTGTTCATCAACATCTCCTGAGTACAGGGATACTACCCATGCATAGGTTTGTTGGGTTGTTTGATGGCTAAAAGGCCACATTTGGGAGGTGCAGTTTTTGGTTTTCCATTGTGAAATTTTGACATACAGACAACCTGCGCCCATGTCCCATTTGGGACATATTTGAAACCAGCCATTGTATTTTACCCCATCAACCCATATATTTTTTAAATGTAGACAAACTAGGCTATCTCAAATGGTGGTATTTTAACACTTTCCATGCACTAATTCTACCACCAGCCTTTGTCATATTTTGTGGTAGTAATTTTTTTGTGTTTTTTTTTCACAAACATTGTATTTCAGACATAAATTCACAGATTTTGGTATGTGTCACTGCCAAACAATAACTCAATATGTGTTCAACAACATCTTCTGAGTTTAGTGATACCACCCATGCATAGCTTTGTTGGGTTGTTTGGGGGCTAAAGGGCCATATTTTGAAGGTGCGCATTTACAACTTGGAATTTTGACGTGTAGTCAGCCTGAGCTCATCTTTCATTTGGGACTTTTTTTTAAAGCCGGACAGTGTATTTTACCCAAACAATTAATCGCTTTCTTGGTCGCTTTCTTTACTCTATTTAGTCCTCGATGTGCCGTGACATGCCTGGCACGTCATCTGTCACTAAGGGGTTAAGATAGTCCTGTGCCACATACATTATAACAGGTGTACCAGTGAGTGGTAAAAAGTGTTAATCCAGTGTCTTGGCTACTGGGTAAAAATATACCAGTTGACTTTCTGCAAATCAATGTATTTTATTGACATCATGCACATATCTTGGGAGTAGAATGCAGACCCCCCCATCATTATACTTGGGGTATTCAGACTGACAGGAGGTGTGTTTGGTCTTCTGCTAGATCCACACTCTCTGTATTAACTAAAATGTGACAAAAGAACGATAAACATCAGACAGTAACAGTGGAGTTTTTGGACATGGACAGAACGGTATAAGAATAAGTTTCCTGTTAAATACATGTCAGTAATAAATACCATACACTGCATTTCCAACTCCACTATAAAAGTCTTATTTTTGCCATTCACTTGTCAGTTCACCGCAGTTCCCTTTTTTTTCGTGAATAGGTCCCAGAGTTGAAGAAGGAAATTAGCGTACCCCCGATTTATCTCTGGAATGGAACATGACACCCGCCGCGGATCCGTAGAGTTTGAAATGAATAAATTGGCTACAAAATAACCTGCAACCGGGAAACTGCACAAACAGGAATCTCCCAGCACCACGGATAAGCAAACAAAACAGAACGTTACAGTGACTTGGATTAATAACTCCAGATTATTGCATGAATTTTAAACATTTTCTGAGTTATCTCTAGTTTCAAACAGCTGCTTCTCTATTAGGATCAGCACCAACAAATTAAGCCTTTGTGAGCTAGGGAAGAAAACTGTTCTTGATTCACTGTCTGCATTCTTAATAGCCATTAAAGCAAGGCTATATCTTATTACATTTCTAACTGAATTAACAAGCTTCTCCATACAGGCTGTGATTTTATTTCTATGCAAACCATTGTGTGTGCCCAAGGGACTAGTTCCTTCCCTATCTAGACATGAATTTTCACCACCAACTTGAAAAAAGGCCCTTAGATTTTTTTTTTTTATGTAATAAAGCTGGAAGGAAATAAAATATTTAACTTATGCACACAAATTACACAGCAGAATTTATATTTTTCCATTCAAAAATGACTAATTGTGGAAAATGAATGACAATAGAACAATTTGTCTGGGTTTATCGTTTAAAGGTAAACTGGTTAATACAATAATAAAAACTGAGAACTATTGAATCTTGTGTCAAAAGAATTGCTGGCGTTTGTGACCTTATGACGAGTTATCTTGTCATGTAATTATGCCTGCAGTGCACTCCATGTGCACCACCATCGTGTTTGATGTGGGTCGAGGAATCTGCCTCGCAATCAAGGCAATCTACCTGGACCAGATCAGCAGGTTTCTGGCCAGTGATCACATGAAATCAGAAATGTTGGGGCCCATTACTGCAAAATATGTCTGACACCCCCCTCATCCCTATATCTCCCTTTCACCCCCCTACCCTCCCAAAGTCATTTCATCTAGGTGTTTGTATATCATTAAAATTATTTAAAAGCACACCAGGACAAGCACCATCGCCAGATTTGCACATCCAGGACTTGCCACTGCCCCTTAGGACATGCCCCATCACCCGCATTTCATATCCAAGACGTACCCCATTAATATGCCACAGCCAGATTTTCCATTGATTTGCCACAGTTTGCCTATTAATATACCACAGCCAGTTTGCCTATTAATATGCAACAGCCAGTTTGCCCCTGAATATGCCACAGCCATTGTGTCCATTAATAGGCCTCTATTTGCACATTAAAATGCTACTGTTTGGCCATAAATTTTCCACAGCCAGTTTTCCCATGCCAATTTGCCCACTAGTATGCCACTGTTTGCCCATTAATATGCCACATCCAGTTTCCCACCGACCCCCCCGCCCCCTTTCCAAGTACTCACCTGTGCAGAGACATCATCCTTCCATGTTGACTCTCTCGGGCTCCCCGCCGACTGATCTTGTTTGAGCACCTGTGCATTGAACAGACACCAGGATGCCTTCTCGCGTGGAGATTCTGGTGAGGGGAGGTCTTTTAATCTTCCCAGCCAGGGTCTCTGCCAGCAACCAATTTTTTATTCTGCTGTCTCATGACAGGTATATCGCCTATCACCCCCTGATGGCAGCCCTGCCCTGTGCTTCACATACTAATTGTGAAACACAGAGAGTGAAAAAAAGACCAAACATTTACTATAAAAGATATTTTAAAAGTTAACCCTTGCTGATTGTAGAAACCCTTGTTTCTATGATTAATTTACTTCCTACAGTAGTTTATGGCCCTCATTTTTTATATTTTTCATAATTTTATTTGTAATTGCATGTTTTTTTTTTTTACCTAAATATAGTAATTATATATACTATTTTTTTGTGGCTCTGATTGCTCTAACCAGTAACATTTTAAATGTTGTTGTTTTTTCAAAAAACGTTTATATGTATTTTTTAATACTAAATTGTAGATTTATAGGTATAGGGTATTTTAAGAAAGCTATAACTGTCCTTTAAGAAACAACATATAACTTGTATGAGTGCGTTAAATGAGAGGAAAACTACATTTAGACAACAACATACCAAAATAGAAAAGCCCTGGTCCTTAACCCATTGCCAACATAGGATGGACTAGGCCTTACAGAGTGAGAGTTCCTAATTGCTGCTGCTAAAGGCTCAATTGTAAGGGCATAGAGTATGGGTGCAAAAGGACAACCCTGCCTAGTACCATTATAGATCGCAAAAGAGTCAGAGTTCATAGAAGGACCAAAGATAGAGGCAGTTGGGGACAGATATAAAGTATTGGTACAGTCCCTAAAGAGGCCCTGAAGACCAAATGTGTAAAGTGTCTCCACCAGAAAAGACCAGCTGACCCGGTCTAATGCCAATGCCAAGAAGGCTGAGGGAACTCTGAGTTTATTGACCAGAGATATCAAATTTATTATTCTGCGTGTATTATCTTCAGCTGTCCTGCCATGTATAAATCCAGTCTGGTCAGAATAGACCAAGACAGGCATAACTAAAGATAAGTCTATAATTCGTTACGTATCTCGGGCCCTTCCCTTCCTTGAGTATCGGCGAAATTACTGCTTGCAGCATTGCTGAAGTAAAATGGTTTTGTTCTGAAATGTGGTTATACGCTCTCAAAAGCAAAGGGGTATATCCACGGGTCCAAGAGCTGATAAAACAGAGCAGTGTATCCATCAGGGCCTGAACACCTCTCTGAATTTCAGAGAGTTCGAAAAGGTTGGTTCAAAAGCGTAAGAGTCTCATCAGAGACTTTAGTAAGATTAAGTTCTCTCAGGAAACACTTAATTTGACTAGGCGTTTTGATAGAATAGCCGCCGACGTTGTATACTGAGGCGTAATCATTTTTAAAAGCTTCACTTATCTGGACAGGGTGTATGAGGGTTTTATTATTTAAAAGAATCTTAGAGATCCTATTTCTATCTGTTCTAATGTTTAGTCTATTGGTAAGAAATGTATTAATCCTAAAGCTTAGATGATACCACTTTTGTTTAGTGCAGAAGACTGGCCTACTGAAGTTACGTTCCAGTTTTTCCTTGATGTCTACCTGCATTTCCCTTAAATATGATTCTGTGCTAATAAGATGTCCTCTTATGACGCACTTGAATGTACACAACAGCCTAGGTAGAAATACCCAATCATTGTCATTAATATCAAGAAAATCCAGTACTCCTGTTAGAGGGCTTCCTTTGGTTCATCAGTCTGTAAATTAAACTTGCTTATTCTCCAGTTTGATCTCGGGGGAGTACTAGCTCGTTCAGAGATGACTAAAAAGACCGGTGCGTGATCTGACCATACTATGTCTCCTATGGATGATGAAGCACAACATTTTATATGGGTCGCCCTCATATAAAACGCATCTATCCTGAAATATGACATATAGACTCCGGAGTAGAAGGAAAAATGTTTCATTTGGATGGAGGAGACGCCAGATATCATAAAGGTTGTTTCTTAAAGAGGCATCTAGTTAATTGTATTGCTAATGCTTTTACTTTAGCATAAATTTTTTGCCCTTTGGAAGAATTTTATCCATATGTGGGTCGAGTACGCAATTCATATCTCATTCTATAATTACGATGCCCTTAGTTATTCGGTCAAATTCTGCGAGGAAACTTGTCAAAAAATCCACTGAGGAATCATTCACAAGGGCATATAGAGAGGCAAGTGAGTATATTATGTTATTTAACTTGCAAATTAAGATGATGAATCTAGCGCTGGAATCTTCATCATGAATATATTAAAAATTAACTGACTTAGAGACAAGAATTGCTACTCCTCTCTTCTTGTTCTGTGGGATACTCAGGGCCGGGGCTACTGTAAGGCAGCACAGGCGGCCGCCTTAGGGCGCCACAAGGGGGGGGGGAATTCAAATTTCCCGCGCGCCCACGCCCGCCATCAGGGGGTTTAGTCTTTACGCGGCTGTGAGGGAAGCGGTCTGCGCTGCCCTCCAGCCGCGCGGCTTCAATAAAGTTTGATTAAAAAAAATGCGACTGGAGTAACTCTGGTCGCATTTTTTTTGTTTTTAACAAACTTTATTGAATCTGGCAGGCTGGAGGGGAGCCAGGGAAATCCTGGAATATTAAATGGCATATTGAGGGGCAAAATCCTGGCATATTAAATGGCATATTCAGGGGCAAAATCCTGGCATATGAGATGGCATATTGAGGGGCAAAATATTGGCATATGAAATGGCGTATTGAGGGGCAAAATCCTGGAATATTAAATGGCATATTGAGGGGCAAAATCCTGGCATATGAAATGGCATATTCAGGGACAAAATACTGGCATATGAAATGGCATATTGAGAGGCAAAATATTGGCATATTAAGTGGCATATTGAGGGGCAAAATATTGGCATATTAAATGGTATATCAAAGGCAAGATACTGGCATATTAAATGGCAAAAGAATGGCATATTGAGGGGCAAAATACTGGCATATTAAATGGCATACTGAGGGGCAAAATACTGGCATATTAAATGGCATATTGAGGGGCAAAATACTGGCATATGAAATGACATTTTGAGGGGCAAAATACTGGCATATTAAATGGCATATTGAGGGGCAAAATATTGGCATATTAAATGGCATATTGAGGGGAAAAATCCTAGCATATTAAATGGCATATTCAGGGGCAAAACTTGGCATATGAAATGGCATATTGAGGGGCAAAATATTGGCATATTAAAAGGGATATTGAGGGGCAAAATATTGGCATATTAAATGGCATATTGAAGGCAAAATACTGGCATATTAAATGGCATATTGAGGGGCAAAATACTGGCATATTAAATGGCATATTGAGGGACAAAATACTGGCATATTAAATGGCATATTGAGGGACAAAATATTGGCATATTGAGTGGCTAAATACTGGCATATTGAGGGGAAAAATAGTGTGTCTCTGGTTATGTGTGTATTGGTGTCACTATGTGTGTAAATGGTAAGGGGGTGTGTGTGTGTGTCACTTTCTGTGTAAGGGTGTGTGTGTGTGTAAGTGTGTCACTGCGTCTGTGTAAGGGTCTGTGTGTAAGTGTGTCATTGTGTCTGTGTAAGGGTGTGTGTGTGTGTAAGTGTGTCACTGTGTATGTGTAAGGGTGTGTGTGTGTAAGTGTATCACTGTGTCTGTGTAAGGGTGTGTGTGTAAGTGGTAAGTGTGTCTCTGTGTGTGACTGCAAGGGTGTCTTTATGTTTAAGGGTTTCAATGTGTGTTAGGGTGTCAATGTTTGACAAATTTAGAGCATGCACCCTACATGTATATTCTTTTTAAGAATCATCTTGTACAAGTGGCTTTCTTTTTGAGGGGAATTCAGTCCCTTGGCATTTATTGATACAAGATTAAGCTTCATCAATAACCCTATGAACCCCACTGCTCTCCCCCCGCCCCAGACCTGGACCGAGTAGCCCACAGAGCAGACACGAGAGAACCCTCATATCCCCCCCACCCCCAAAAAAAAGGAGAAAAGAAAGGGGAAAAAAAGCGAAGAAGAGCCCCATCAGACATAACAACATACATTCATCAGTACAATACAGTGATGTACTAGTAACTAGTCACCTAACTATAAGCTCCGGCTTATAAAGAACATGCAGAGCCACTCCAAGTGCCGGTGCCATTTGGAGAGAGGGAGTCGTCTACATTTTAACAATTATATACTGCAAATCCAATAAGTGGGGAAAAAGGACAAAATGAGGAGAGGTGAAGAGAAGAAGAACAATTTCCTCATAATGTAGGTTTAATATATAGATTTCTGATTTACAGAAGAAGTTGGTATTGTTCCAAGTATCAACAGTTTCACATTAGGAACCGCATGGGGTGAAGGGAGCTGGGATAAGGGGAAATCAAAAACTAAATGAAAGAGTTTCACCGTATTATAAATTATTTACAGGTTCAAGGTGATAAGTTCCAAATATTGGAGTGTTGACATATATGATACTCGGAAAGGCCAGCCAGACCAAGTGATTCAATGATGTGTAATAACAGCATATCCAAAGAAGGGAAAGAAAATGTCACCGTGCTGTGGATTATATGAAGTTCAAGAAAGAGATTTCCCAATATAGATGTTCCCAAAGCTTAAGACAGCGATTCCTTTTTAAAAAAAGTGATGAATCATTTAAACCAATGGGGTCTCAACTTCACATTTTATTAATTTAGGGTGATAGACAGCGAATAAGCAGAGGAGGTCAATGTTGTAGAAAGTTTAGGACAGTCAGTCAGTTCAAGGGGAGGAGATATGAACTAGACATGTGCATTCGTTTTCGGACTAATGCATTTTTGTCCGAAAATAGCATTTTCGTCCATTCGTCCGAAAAACGAATAACAAAAATGCTAAACTAACGAAAGACGAATGCACGAATGGTCAATAAACGAAAATCATTCGTCCATTCGTGCTATTGGCATTCTATAAACCGAAATAGAGTCGGTATATAGAATACCAATAGCATTACATATACATTCCATAAACCGACATAATGAACGACTTTCGGTTTATGGAATGCATGTAGTACTATTACGTTAAGGACCAAAGCACCATCAGTCGTGAAGGGGTTAATGTAAAGAAGGAGTAATGCCTTTATTTAAATTTATGTATGAAATTCTAAATAAAATATCTTATAGTCCATTTTGCTCAGTAACTAAAGCACATGATTTTCTACGCACTTCACTGCCATGTTGTACATCCCTCCGAGCACATAACCTAGAATGGCTGTTGTTATTGTTTTCCACTAGGTAGCTCGGCCGGGCTTAAGCCACTTGATCAAAGTCTTGACCAACTCATCTGTCATGTTCGACCCAGAACGAGCTGCATTATGACCACGTTGTTCCAATGTCTATCTACACAATATCTACCATTTCTGGAGTAGTAAAGTTAAGTCTTTTGAGAACTGTAAAGATCTCATTTTTGAAATAAATGGTTTAATTATAAAAGTGTCATTTCTGGGGCAAAGTTCTAAAGTAGAATAGAACTATGGGCACAAATAGTATGTTCCTGCAGTTTTAGCCTATTGGTATGTGCAGATGTGCAGGGCTAACAGAATAATGCTATGTTGGGGCTAATAAAGCACATTAAGATTCATAGAGAGTCTTTCCGAGCTGATGTTCTGCTTTTTTTTTTTTTTCTGTTTGCAAATAAAAGTGATAAACACATCTTCACCCTGCTTGATGTTTATGATTCCAGGAGCTATAGCTGGAGCATCTGTAAGCTGTAAATCACATTGGAAATATCAATAACTTTAATTATCATGCATCTGCCTAAAAGGAGAGGCTTTGAATGTTAAAGAGATTCAATAGGAGTCAGTTCTATGTTATCATAGGCTTATGAGATCTGAATACAGTGACTTTTGATCGTTTGGTTAAAAGCAGATTAATCTTGATTATCCAGCAATGGCATTTATGAATCTTAATATTTAATCTCGGTGGGTTTTATTTTATTATTTTCTTCAATACTATGCGCGGTTAAATAGAACAGTCAAAATATGGTATTTAACTGGCTCGGTGAATGTATCTTCCCCACTTCCTGTGGTGTGCCTTCTTACACACCCTAACGAATGACCAGAGACGACATTATAGATTGCTTTAGTCACATACAGTTTTGGATTTTCTTCTCACTTCTTGTTTTCAAGTGCTCTTCACCATTAATCGACAAACCCATCTTCCTAATTTACCATTGATCCATGAATTGAACCTACCCCGTCTGATCTGCTGAACATTTCAGTGTCAATCCTATTTATTCAATAGTTTGCGCTATCATCGGAGGGTAAAGTACAAGATTATCTATAACTCACATGGTTCTCAACTTGGTTATAGCTGGAGAACTATTTCCTCATCTCGAAACCCCTTTCATTAAGCTGCTAAATGAATGATAGTTGCTCCTTTTTTTTAGCAATGTATTAGTCAGACATGGAATATTGATGTGTGGGCATAGTAAACATTTTAAGGCCACTTTGTCAGTACCATGAACAAGGTCTCGGATATGCATGGCCCATAACTTGACAAGCGACCACTGTGCTAATTTGTCTTTACGTCACTTGCTGTACAAAGATATGTATTGCACATCACTGCAGATCATTTATTTATATAGTGCCAATAGCTGGGAAGGGTCAGCCTGGTAGTTGCTGGTGTATGTGAAGTTCCTGGAGTGGCTCCAAATAGACTGAGTCCAATAGCTGGGAAGCGTAGGCCTGGTAGTTGCTGGTGTATAGATCAGTGGCGGATGCTCCATATGTGCAAGGTGTGCGCTATGTATTTCTGGGGTTTGTGTGCTCCGAATTTTTACTTTTCGTGCTTGTCGAATTGGCAACAGAGTGAGTGAATCTGTTGCCGAATTCGTAGCAGCGTCGCCTTTCGCATGTGACTCGTGTATTTCCGGGGGTTTGTGTGCTGGCTGTTCTTCCCTCCTCCGAGTGAAAGGCGAAAGGCGTGCTCCGGGCTGGCAGCACACCTGTCACTCAGGGGCAAGATACGTCCCTGGTATAGATGTTGCTTGTATAGATGTAACTAAAGTTTCTTCTCCACATTTCAGCAGTGGAGCACCAGCCCAGCCTACTCTCTATGTGCTACACCCCAAAACAGCACAAACGTAGAAGGTACATTACAGTACAAGCAAACAGTACATAACCCTGTGGCTGACATTCTGCAATACTTGCGATTGCTAAATTTCTTGCTTCCCGCCACAATATAATATGATCCCTACTAAAACAGATGTGGACTGTGTGCACAAATAACAAAAACAGACAGCACTCAACCTTACAAAATTCATCCACCACGTCCAAGGCACACTCACAGTCGGGTGAGAACCTAACCTCACCTGGCATCTACTCTACAGAGCACACAAAGCAGTCTATACTGCTGTGAGAACATATGTGCTGGAGGAGGTCCAATCCTCCAGACTTTTTAACATATGATATTATGACAATGTAGAACCCTCACAAAGACTGTCATTGTACAACTCCTAGCAACCTCAACCAGTCTTTAGCAACATCAGATTTCTGAGGTGAAATGAATGTAAAAGCCAGCACATTGAGACAACAGCACCACCACTTTTGATGGCATTGGATTTCCAACATGCTTAGCCATACACTGTATTGGCATACTCCGATTTGTAGTCCAGCAAGGGCCAGAGGGCAGCAATCACTGTGTTCTGGCCTAATAGTTGCCATTTCGTTAAGAAAATAACTGAGTGTTCTGAGTTTATTCCTGTGGCTTATTAGTTTGGATGACTTCCTGCCTATGACCCACAAGGCCAGATGCTTCTTATTAAACTTCCCATCATGCCTTCATGGAATGCTACCCATAGCTGAGAAGCATATGCCAATGGGTCTGCATTGTTATTCTGCTTAGCTTCTTAAACAGCCATGAGGTGAGAGCCATTGGAATGTGTTTGTTTCCATTATACTGGATGGCAGCTGTCTCCTCATATGCAGGCTTGGCTTCCATCATCCAGTCTGGCAGTATAGATTTTACACTTGGAGAATCAATGTACGTTTATTTATTTATTTTGCAGGATTTACACAATTAAAATACAATAGATCAAAAAAGTTATTGTAAATTTTGTTTTTGTTTGAGCTGCCATGTTTCAAACTGCCAGTGACTCAGGGGGGCCACACATTATTCTCAGGGGAGCTCGTTTGGTAGAGGTAGTGGTTTCCAAGTATTGCAGAGGCTCCTGGTATAGAAGCCTGTCTAAAATCACAGTTTAAATTGGTTTAATGGCTTTACTGTACTCTAGGAATGTATATCTCCAGACAGTCAGGTAATGTAGAATAAAAATGTGTTTTTCTGCACATGTCCATTCACCTCTTTTTCACACAGTAAAAAAATACCATTTTTATAAAGCCTTGAGAAGAAATAAATAAATAGGATTTTTGCATACAGTGCTTACAGTGGGGATGTAGAGGATACAACTGGATACACTGTGTTAGCAGAATGACTAGCAAATACATAGTGTTTTGAATGTGTGTGTCCTGTCTTGTACTTATGACATCAAGCTGTGGCACCTTATGCAAATTAATTGATCTTCATTCTAGTAGTTCATGTTGATGGAGATTCCTTAAAGGACAACTGTCAGCAAAAAAAAAAAAAAGAAGAAGTTATGTTTAATTGAAAGGTTTCATCAAATGTAGGTCTTTTAAATAGAAATTCTTTAGTGAAAGCACACAAAAGTACTTTATTTGTATTCTTTCTTTAAATCATTCCCGTCTAAAATGCCCACAAATGATGCAGTCTTTCAGTTGAATCCGCACAACAATAGATCAGGTGCCGCCCAACTCTCCACAATCCAGGAAAGAAATATACGAGCCCCACGCAGGCGACGTTTCAACCCTCGCAGGTTTTTTTCAAGGCTTGTGATTGCACTGAGGGTTGGGTCTCGCATATTTCTTTCAGTTGAATATAACAAATTTTGCCTACAGTTGTCCCTGTGCGCTATATTGCTACTTCACTTTTAACGGGACAGCCAAGCGAAATATTTATTTGTGTAGTCTTCTAAAGAAACGTAGCTGTCCGTAAAGTCTGTCGTACTGTGATTATATTAAGCAGAATATCCTCAAAGTTAGGACTATAACTTGGTGTTAATTCAGGCAGTTCCAGTTTGCACATTGCATATTAGATCCCCAAACATTGGGCTGATCCGGTTCCTGTTGGTGATCCGAATGGCCCTTGAAATTGGTATCACCGAATCTGGACCGAAAATAGGCCACTGTGCTCGGTTTGTGCGGCCAAACGTATCCAAAGTTATGTCGACTGCAATTGAAGCCTCAGACACTTCCATATAAGTCTACGGGATAATTTCGGCTATTTCCACAATAGCTGAAATCCTCACATTAAAGTATATCAGAGGATTTGGGCTATGGGAGAATTGCCGAAATCCTTCCATATTCTCCCAAAATGCCCTCGAACTAAATTAAAAAAATAATACCTTTTTAAAGTAAATATTTTGGAAAACAACAATTAAAATAAAACATAATAAAAGTAAATATTAAAATTATATATTTGTAATGTTATATATAACATTATATAAATAAAAAAATTATAAAATAATATATACACTTAATAATATAAATGCATATAAATACATATGTTTCATATATGTAAATTCATATATAAATTAATAATGATATATAAATACAACAGCAGCAACAAATACTTACATGTAAAATGTGAGTGGCAAATAGAACAAAATAAGAAAATCTAACAACAGGAATTAGACAGGAGGGACACAGTGCGCAAAAAGAGGTCACCTACGTTTCGGTTAAATAGCCTTTATCAAGGTGACCTTTTTTTGCGCACTGTGTCCCTCCTGTCTAATTCCTGTTGTTAGATTTTCTTATTTTGTGCTATTTGCCACTCACATTTTATATGTAAGTATTTGTTGCTGCTGTTTGTCTACTCATATGTTGCATAATGCAGAGTATATTTATTTTTATGTATCCATTTTTCTAATAAACTTTTGTAATTTTGTAATATTAAGGTTCTGACTATTGTGTGCTCCTCCTTCTTCTTCTTTGTATACATTTACACTGACCCTGGCCCTGCTTACATTTACTCCTTGGCATCTACATTTGGTACCCATCCTCATATACTCTGAGGTACCTCCCTTCGCTGTGACCCCTAAGCCTAGACCTTAAAAATGGCTTTATTTATGCAGGGAATTCAGATGGTGATTTGAATCTTAAGGCCAAACTAGCCACATTAGATAAATGCTCCCATTCAGCCTTACGTTCCCATATCAATTCCCTGCAATTCTCTCTTTCATGCATAAAGCCCTAACTTTTGTTGATTTTATCTTCAATCATTGTCAGACAGCCATATTGCTAGCTGAGGTTCATGGGAAATAGTTATAGACTGGGGATGTGGTGGCTTAAACTACATGACACACTAACATTTTTGTTGTTGACCACAGCTCCCATGCTATACAGTCAGCTGTTACTGGCTGAACATCACAGGAATTGTAGCCTGGGGTAATAGTGGCTAATCTTTATTACCCAAGCTATAAGTTTGCTGGACACGGCAAAAGAGCAGGGGACCAGCCCAACGCAGCTTCCCATCGAAGACACACTTAACGGTGAGGTGACCACTGAGGTGACCACTCGCTATTCGGCTTTTGCCTGAAACGAAGTTGGAGAAGAAAGATCATTCCATAGTCTCCAATAGGGCTCCTCAAGCCACATTCAGTGCCACAGGCATCAAGCCAATTAGCTACTAACCTCCCACAGAGAAGCTGCTTTGAAAGTCAACAGACAGAAGTCTTTGCAGATAGGTAAACTAAAGTTTCTTCTTACAACTTGGTACAGAAATACCTTTATTGCATGTTTTGGAACTTGACACTAAGCGATATTGGGCTTTTTTTTATCATGCCACCCAAAAGCAGAGAGAAAGACAAAGATAAGCCTGCCTGAGGCAAACCCAAACCGATAAACACATGTTATTCACCAAAAGCCTCAGAGATTGCACATGAAAAAAAAAGAACATCTTTGGCAAGAGAACAGAGCTTTCTAGAGCTCAAGCTTCAAATGTATCAGAGGAGGATTTCCCCCACTTAAGTACCCATTTACAAGAGCCCACTAAATCACACTCATCCATGGCTCTAATGTTGGATAACCTGTATGGTAAAATCAAAGCAGATATTGAAACGAACATTGGGGACTTGAAAAAGGACATACTAGCCATCCATGGGAAACGGGAATCACATGACGCTCTAATGGATAAAATGCAAAAATATATTTCAGTGTTGCAATCTGCTAATGAATTACTGGGGGAGAAAATTAAGCATTAAGATAATAAGCTTGCAAACCTAGAAGATCGGTCCTGGCGCAAACACATGAGTATTAAAGGAAAGCTAGATGCTATTACACCAGACCTGATGTACAAATTTTATAACCATATTTCTTCCACAGCACTGGGTCCATAGTCTATGGCAGTGAGACCTTTTATCACTGCCATAGACTCTTGAAACCAAAACATATTGACCCAATGTGCCTATAGATGTCATTGTAAGTTTTTTCAGCTACTATATCAAAGATCTGGTTATACAGTCTGCTAGAGTTAAGGTGCTGGAAGACCAGGATTACAAAAATATTACATTTTTTGCAGATTTGTCAGTTCACATGAGACAGACTAGGAGGGAATTCTCCGAGGGGATGGGACACTTCATCGCGGCTGCATCCTCTTCACCGCCGTCTCTTCGCGGGAGATTTAATCGTGGGACATTTCATCGCTAAAGGTAAGTTTATTTTAGTATTGGGGTTAAGGGTGGTTAGAATTAGGGTTTAGGGGGTTAGAATTAGGGTTTGGGGGTTAGAATTAATTTTTAGGGTGCAGGGTTTATTTTAGTATCAGGGTTTAGGGGGTTAATTTTAGTATTGGGATTTTGGGGTTAATTTTAGTATTGGGGTTTGGGAAGGGCAATCATTTATTAGGGGGGGTTATTTTCTTTTTATTTGTACATTTGTAAGAGCTGACAGTTCAGCGCTGAACTGTCAGCTCTTACATAGCCGCTTCTGCGATCAAACGACCGCGTTATTCTTCATTGCTGACAGTTCAGCGTTCTAACTGCCGTGCTGAACTGTCAGCTATGAAGCCGCGGCGAAGAATAGTCCTAGACCCTTCTCCGAAGTTAATTCTCAGGGACAACACAGTTAAATACAGATGGTCCTTTCCCGCAGCAATAAGGATAGTCTTCAAGAATGATACATACTTGCTTAAAGACCCAGCTTCACTCAAATCAAAACTGATCCCCCCCACCCTTATTATATATTAACACTATAAGAAATGTATATTGTGGGCAGACACAGGAGAATATTAAATCCACATTTTGATAGGATTTTATTGAATTTTTATAGCAGCTAACTGGGAAAGCATAGATAAAAAAAAAACAACCCATCAATTAACTAGGTTACATTTTTAAGGTAGGGGGTTAAATAATATGTATACTTTTTAGTAAATAGAGGATTAAGCTAATTAAGATTGGAAATTTTAGTCGATTAAATTAACAAATCACATGATATTATTTTATATAGTTCCCACGAGATTGAAATGAGTGTTTTTTTGCACAAGGGTAACACGTATATTAGAAAGAGGTTCAGCTATTTAAACTTTATGTCAATTAATGTTAACGATTGTATAAGATTTCTTAATCATATTTCAGATTCAGTACCCCATGAGGAGGTTTTATATTTGCTAGAGGGGACTTTACGAAGGGTAATTTTCGCTGTCCAAAATTGGTGGGTTAAGTTAAAAAAAAAAAGAAGAAAAAATGTAAATAAAAAGAGATTTTTATTATTATTATTTTTTTTTATTTGAATCTTTATTAAGTTTTTAACTTTTTACATTCCAGTTTGTAATATTTGAGCACAAATTAGGTATACTGATACAAACATCTGGTTCCAAGTAAACTAGAATGTTACATATTGTTTCAGATCAATATAACAAGTGTGTATCCTGATTTTCAGGTAGCAACTTTTATATTTAACAGGGGAGGTGGAGGGTAAAAAGGATAGGGAAGGGGAAGGATAGGAAAGAAAAAGAGGGCGGGGGGGTGGGCAGGAGGGGGGGACAAAGAAAAAACGGGGGGGGGGAGGTGATGTCTAGTATTACCTTCTGAATATTTTAGATTAGTACCGTCTCTGTGCTCTTTTATACCGGTTTGGCTACATATCATTCTCACCACATCCTTTCAACCATCATACATAAATCATTCACTTCTGTGGGCCAAGCCAGGAGGGACGGGGGCATGGAGGGAGGGGACGGTCCCCAGGCCGAGGAGCCGAACCAAGAAGCCCGGCGCTTGGAGGCGACGACCACCCACGGGGTCCAACAGTGAGGTACATTCTTAAGGTAGGTGGGGAGGATCCCCCTCTCTAGAGAGAGTTTCTGTCCAGAGACTTCATATCTTTTTATATTTATCTAATGAGATCTCATCCCGTGCCGAAAAATATTTCTCTGAGTTGGCTTGATATTCAATCTGTATTTTGATCTCCGACCATAATGGGGGATCCGCATCTTTCCAGTGCCTTGCTATACACAGTTTGCAGGCCAGTAGAATATCCGTGCTCAGAATGTTTAAATTTTTGTCCGGAATGGGGAGTTCAAAATGAAATAGAAATGTTTGGGGTTTGAGTTCAAAGTTGTGGCCATAGATTATGGAAAACAGGTCCGATATTTTCCTTTTAAGATGGTCCAGTTTATTACAAGTCCACCACATGTGTAAGTGGGTCCCTATATCAGTTAGACATCTCCAGTACTTGTTGTTGGAAGGTTGCTGGTATTTAGCCAGCCTAGTGGGGACCAGGTACCAGCGATGCATCAATTTAAAAAATTGTTCGTGCAAATTGATACAGTGTACTATCTTTCTGATGTTGGTCCAGTTTTTGAACCATACCTGGACTGGAAAGTTTGCATTGATATCTGCCTCCCAGCAAAGGACAGCTTTAGATTTCTCAATTGTTCTACTAGATTCTAGTAGTCTTAAAAGTCTGGAGATCATTTTATTTGTTATTTTGGGGGTTATCATGTTTTCCCAGGTGTCTGGTTGTGTTGAAATATCCGAGAGTAAAAAGTATTTAACTCTAAGGTATTTGAACACATCTCTAGGTGAGAGTTTGTGTTTATTGCAAATAGATGAATATGGGGCTATGGAACCATCCACGTAAAGGTCCTCAATGTGTCTTAGTCCTCCATTGACCCATTCCTTCAGATCTAGATCCCCAATGCATAACGATATTACTTCCAATGGAGCTTTTTTCGATATAAAGTTATTAATTTTCATTTTTTTTTTAATCCGAAAAAGAGAATTCATTAGTTCTTTTACTGTTACAGATTCTATTCTGAGCAATTTATAGTATTTAGGTGTTAGCCAACATAAAAGCACTGGGTCTGTATTATTACAGCCTACTCTTTCAATATCGTACCACCCAGTTTTCTTCCTCTCTGGTTGATTCCAGGCCAGGATATGGGCCAACTGGGAGGCATTGACAAGATTATCAAGATCGAGGTATTCCAAGCCGTCTTAATCTAGACCATGTCTAAGTATTCTGTTGGGGACTCTGGGTTTTCTGGCTGACCAGACAAACTTTGAAAAAAACAATTCCATTTCCCTTAGTGTGTCCGGGAGAATCCTGAATGGTATTGTTCTTAAAACGTAAAGAATGTTGGGGATTAAATATGCTTTCAGTATATTAACTCGGCCCAACCAGGATACTTCTAGTTTTGTCCATTGTTTTACCAACCTTTTTACAGTGGCCAAGATTGATGAATGATTCAAGGGACCAATCTCTTCTATTTTAGGACTAATTTTTATTCCCAAGTAGTCTATTGATCTTGCTCTATCCATACCAAGCCCTAGACGTTTTAAGGTTTGCTGTTGGGACAAAGTTAAGTACAACGTTATATATTGGGTCTTAAGTAGGTTTATTTTATAATTGGAAAAGGATCCGTATAGGTCAATTGCTTCCAGGAGGGCCGGGATTGCAGCTTCTGGTTGAGCCAGGGTGAGAAGGACGTCATCAGCGTATAATATGATTTTATGAGTTTGGCGTCCTATCTCTATACCCTGGATTAGTTGTGATCTTCGAACATATTCTGCAAATGGTTCCATCGTTAGGATATAGA
This sequence comes from Pelodytes ibericus, assembly GCA_036172795.1. Lineage (NCBI taxonomy): Eukaryota > Metazoa > Chordata > Amphibia > Anura > Pelodytidae > Pelodytes > Pelodytes ibericus. Next base: position 272,110,289 of record CM069857.1, read on the forward strand.
GAAGGGGGGCCAGTGGGCATCCCTGCCTCGTTCCATTCTGAACCGTGAAATATTCCGAATCCAGGGAAGGACCAGCTATTTTCGCCCTTGGGTTTACGTACAGTGCCAAGATCCAATCTAGCATAATACCGGTTATTCCAAATGCCTGTAGAGTGTAGGTCATAAATGTCCAGTCCACTCTATCAAATGCTTTTTCCGCATCCAGTGCCAGTATAGCTGAGGGAGTTTTCCTTTGATGTATTATGTCCAAAATGTTAATAATTCTGCGGGTGTTGTCCTCCCCTGATCTCATGAGCATAAAACCCGCCTGATCTCTGCCAATGAGATCAGGGAGGACCCCTTTCAACCTTTTTGCCAATATTTTAGAATAGATTTTAATGTCTAAATTGATTAACGAGATTGGTCTATAGTTAATTACCACGGTGGGGTCCTTCCCTGGTTTCGGAATTGGGGATATACTGGCCTCCATCATCTCATCTGGAAACCCATGGTTGTCTCCGATGGAATTAAAGACTCTAGCCAAAATAGGAGATATAACTGGTTCTAGTATTTGGAAGAACAAAGCGGGGTAACCATCGGGACCCGGTGCTTTATTGCTGGCCATCCCTTTAATAATTTCAGTAATTTCAGATTCTGTTAAACGTTCATTTAACTTAGTCAGATTTTCTTCTTTTAATTGTGGAAGGTGTAAGGTGGCAAAAAATTGTGCCATTTTTGTTGTCCCTGCCTTTGGTTTCGGGAGGTTATATAGGGATTCATAGTATGCTCTAAATGCTGCAGCAATAGCTTGGGGGGACAGGTGTTTTATTCTCGTATACTATTTTATTTATTCTGGCGCGTTGTGTAATATATTTTAATTTCTTTGTAAGTTCTTTCCCTACCCTGTCATTGCTGTAGTACCAGGAGCTTTTCAATCTTAACATAGCTTTATCTGCCTTAAGCTTTAACCCTTTCCTAATCAAATGTTGCAACTCCTGAATTTCTTGAGTGTTCCTCCTGTCGGGTGAGTGTTTGTTTTGCCTCTCCACCCTAGCCAGAAGAGCAAATAGTTCTGCTAGATACTTTCCCCTTTGTTTTTTAGCACAGGAACCCTTCTTTATCAAATGGCCGCGCAAGAAGCTCTTCATTGTACACCATAAAGTTGTTTCTGATACTTGTTGATTGTCATTGTATTCCAAAAAGGATTTTGCTTGGTTGAGGAGATCTTGTTTATTATCCTGGAAGGCCAAGATTGAATTATTCAGTCTCCATTTATTGCGTTTCGTATACCCTGAACTATCTCTAATATGAATAAAAACTGGTGCATGGTCCGACCATGTAATGTTCCCCACTTTAGAGTCCACACATCTTTCCAGTGTAGGGCCCAACATAAGAAAGTAGTCAATGCGTGAGTAAGAAGCATGCACCCCCGAGAAAAAAGTATAGTCTCTCTCCTCGGTGTGTTGGGTCCTCCACACGTCATATAGATTATGGCCAGATAGACTACCAGAGAATGACCTGGCTTTTGATGCCAATCGGGCTTCATGCTTAGGTTTGCCTATTGCCTTTCGATCCATATCCGGGTCTCCCAGAGAATTCAAGTCTCCCCCTATGATCAACAGCCCCTGTGAGAGTCTCCCCACTTCCTCCATAGACATGTCCATAAAGGCAACAATCCCGTCTGAGGGAGCGTAGAGACTCATCAATGAATAGGTTACATCATTAATCCGACAGACCAAGATTAATCGTCTTCCCTCTTGGTCAGATTCGTGATGCAAGTATTCAAATTTGTTTTTGGCAGCTACAATGATCGCCACTCCCCTTTTTTTTTTCGTTACAAGAGAAGAGGCATAAATATGCGGGTATCTGGTATATTTCCATAATGATTCCATGCCCTGTCTCCAGTGTGTTTCTTGGACGAGAATCGCATCCAGTGCCTCTCTCTCAAGTAAGTCATACAAATAGGACCTCTTATAAGGTGAATTAAGACCCCGCGCGTTAATCGTCGCCAACCTAACCGACCCCATGGTCCAATCCCCTCAGCCCCCCCCCCTCGGCCCCACTCCCTTTCCTACACATTCCCTCTTCATACATATCATCCATTCACTCAGATAATCAGCCATGTCTCCCAGCTGTTAATGGCTGAACAGAATCCAAAGAAAACAAAAATCTCTGGGTCTGTCACCCTGGCTCGGGAGGCAAGGGAGAAAAAGAAAAAAAATTCCTGACCCATCAGGGATGGGGCGTGTTGAGAAGACAAAAGGAGTTCAATTCAACCATAATTGTTCTATATTGTTGTTGTGCATGTTTAACCTGAGTAACGTCCTCAGCATAAAAGGACTGTTGAAGGAGAGTAAGGTCTAGGATCAGTCCTATATGGAGAGGTGGGGGAGCAAAGGACAGAGGGGGGGAAAAAAAAAAAGGGGGGGGGGGAGAAGGAGAGGGGCGGAGGGTAGATGGGGCGGGAAGAAAAGGATGGGGGGTAAAACCCCCACCCAGGACCAAGTCCGCGTATTCCACATTCAGTGATGTTTAATTCGACATATCTTATACATAACCAGTCCTATGGACTTAACAAATGGTCGGTGATGTTGACCATGCAGATGCCAATTGGGTATCTCGGTTCCAGTGATGCTTTATCTGACCAGGTGAGCAGCACGCAAGACCATAGGCTCGTCCTGATCTCCCCCCACCTCCCCCGGGAGCCCCCCCTCTCCCCACTATACAAGGGGTTTCCCGACCTTGGGACCAGACTTAGTCCCACCCGCTGTAGATCCGAGCCTCCATACGATCCGCATGATCAACCCCACAGACCAGCATAGTCATTTATAAGTCAAATCCAAACTCCCAGCAATTCTGCGGGTATCTCATTAGTCTCAGGTATTATCAACGTAGTACCCCCCCATCTCCCGTCCCCACCCCAGCCCACCCCCCCCCCACAGTCCTTATGTGGCCAGCATAGTCCTACGCTGATTCTACTCTGTCTAATAATAATATGTTTGCCAATTCACAAAAAATTTTTTAAAAAAATTTAATTTTTCTTTTCCTTTTTTCCCCTCTCCCCCCCTTCCCCTCCATCTCCAATATAGAACTTAACTAATTGGTCCCTGTCCCAATGCAAGTCGTGTAATCAAAAAAGTGTAAAGTTCTTCAATTTCTAGGTGTATGAAGACTTATATTATGTGTTATATCTTCTTCATTATCAGTGTAGTGATCTAGATTCCCCTATTCCAGTTGAGATCGTATATCGCAATCGTGTTTGAAATCTTCAATAACTTAACAAAAAAAAAAAAATCCATCTCTAATATGGAACTTAACTAATTGATCCCTGTCCCGATTCAAATCGTGTAGTCAAAAAGTGTTCAATTTCTAAGTGTATGAGGACTTATATTTTAGTGTTGTATCTTCTTCGTTATCAGTGTAGTGATCTAGATTTCCCTGTCCCGATGAGACCGTATATCGCAATCGTGTTGGAAATCCTCAATATCAATATGTCTAAAAAAAAAAAAAAGGGGGTGGGTGGGGGGGAAACATCACTTATTGGTGCAACATAACTGATTGGTCCCTATCCCAGTTCAATCGTGTAGTCAACATTGAAATTTCCTAGATTCTGTGTATATAAAGACTTATATTTAGTGTTTATTCTTCATTATCAGTTTAGTGGTCTAGATTCCCCTATTCCGTGTACCACATTCATATTCTGGAATCTTCAATATCGATATGTCTAGTCCCAAAAGAAAAAAAAATATATATATACACTCTCCCCTTAAATCTCCACTCTCCAATAGTACCTACAGGGATCAAATGGGCATGTTATCTTGTTAATTATCTTGTTGTATAAGTGTATACATTTTTCCCTTGCCCGTTCTTTCGTACTCCCTTCCGTTATCAACATCAACAATATATAACATTATATAACAGTGGTGAAACTACAGTTTCAACAAACCCCAGAGTCTCAATTTGTCTGTGGCCTGTTGGTTATTCATACATATATAAATTTTATCTTCAAATTTAATTCGAAGCTTTGTTGGAAAACCCCAAGAATAGGATATGTCATTTTTACGTAGAAGTGTTGTAGCTTCGTCAAATTTCCTTCTTGCTATTCTCGTTGTCATTGATAAGTCCGCAAATGTAGACAGTGTAGAAAACTTTGCAGCCTTTGAGGGGTTGTTTCTTAGTTCCTTAACAAAGATGTATTTTATCCGGGGGTTGTTAAAACACACTATTACATCTCTGGGGAGTTTGGACTGCATAAGGTGTAATGGTTCGGCAGTCTATGAGCCCTCTGGATTGGAAATATATCAAGTATAACAGGATCAATATATGTTTGTAGCAGTTCTTCTAGGTATGCATCCAAGTCCCCGATGTCTTCAGGGATACCCCGGATTTTAATGTTTTTACGTCGGGATCTATCCTCAATATCCGCTAATTTCAGGGTCATCTTATCAAGTGTGAGGTTATTGGAGACCACTTGGTTCTGTAGTTCCTTGATGCTATGCTGAAGTTGTTCAATATCTTTAGAGTGCGTGAGTGATGTTTCTTTTAGTTGTGTAATCTCTTCCTTATATTCTTTTAAGTTTCTATCCATATCTGTTTTAATTCTGGTGTATAATGTGTCCAGAGCCTCTGTGAGACTTGTTTGAGTTAGGTATCCTGATGCGTCTGCAATACTTTGCATTTGGGGAAAGATCTGGGGTAGTCTCATCTAATACTGCTGCAACGTTTGTATGGGATTTGGGTGAGTAATAGGCGTTAATTGCCTGATGTTTATTTGCTTTCCCAGAGTTTTTCAATTTTTCAGCTTTTTCACTTTTAGGCGCCATCTTGTGCACTGAGATAGTTATGCACTGCACTGGGGTAGTACCCGTTTGGGGTTTACAGAAGTGGCACTAGTTTAAACTAGTTTAGGCTCTAATTGCTAAGTTAGCGTAGCCTGCCTTGTGGTGCTTCTCTCCACAGTCTTTCCACCGCCTCCACCACAAGCTCCCTCCCTCCTCAGGTAAGCTTTGCAGGTTTTTAAGTATTTGAAATGGAGGAAACAAGGTACTCACTCAGGCAGGCCACCGTCTGTCTGACGCGAGCACTCCCGTCTCCTCTTATCCGTGGGTATTTTTGGGAGAATTGCTGTGGGTGTACACACTGATGGCAACGAGGTTAGAGTTTGTGGCGTCCGGAGGCGGTGTCCGATATCATGCGCCGAGTCAGTGCTCTCCCGCTTCTTCTTCGCCTCCTTCCCCTATAACGAGCATACTAAGGGGCAATATCCTGGCATATTGGGGGCAATATCATGGCATATTAAAATGGCATATTGGGGGCAATATCATGGCATATTAAAAGTCATATTGGGGGCAATATCTGGCATATTAAAATGGCATATTGGGGGCAATACCTGGCATATTAAAATGGCATATTGGGGGAAATATCCTGGCATTTTGCGGGCAATATCCTGGCATATTAAATGGCATATTGGGGGCAATATCTGGCATATTAAAATGGCATATTAGGGGCAATATCCTGCATATTAAATGGCATATTGGGGGCAATATCCTGCATATTAAATGGCATATTGGGGGCAATATCCTGGCATATTAAAATGGCATATTGGGCTTCAAAGTTCTTAATTTAAGTTCTTACGTTTTTTTTCCTGAAATTTCCTTCTTAAAATTAGGTGCGTGTTATACGCCGGCGCGTGTTATACGCCGGCGCGTGTTATACACCGATAAATACGGAAGCTTGTAGAGGGCATTCACTAACCTCTATGCCTATTTCTAGCCTTGAATATCTTATAGAAGAGATAAGTTTAAAAAACTGGACACTAAACAAAGTAATGTCCGTGATAGATATCTTCGAAAATGGAAAGATCCTACCCTTTGTCTCACTACTAGAAAAATACTCCTTACCATCAAAGAAGATCTATAACTTCCTAAGGGTTAAAAGCGATTTTAACTCTAAAATAATTCATAAACAGTCTCCTTTAGATGATTTATTAAAAAAATCTGGTCGACTTAAACTCACTCTAGGTCTAAAACATTTTTAGAGCAGCTGTCCCCTTTGGATAAAATATCCCCCTAGCTAAAATGGGAATCCGAAATAGGTAAGACATTCTTGGTAGATGACTGGATTAAGGGAATTCAATTAACAAAAAAAAGTATCCACTGCATTAATCTAGTAGAGACACACTATAAAATCATTAATAGGTGGTACATGGTCCTAGAGAAATTATCTAAAATATTTCCAAACACTTCTCCAATTTGTTTGCGATGTGTTTACCTCTACCAGCAGAAGTGGTAGAGGTAAACACAGTCAAGGATTTTAAGCATGCGTGGGATAGACACAAGGCTATCCTAGCTATAAGACCGGGAACGGGGGACTAATAAAAGCACTCAAAAAAAAATTGGGCAGACTAGATGGACCGAATGGTTCTTATCTGCCGACACATTCTATGTCTATGTTTCTATGTTTCTATGTGGAAGAAACATTGGTTCCTTTCTACATCTCTGGTGGGAATGTCCAGAAGTAAAAAATATTCTACCTCAAAGCGAGCACCGGCTACATTTTTCTAAATCGCGCCGTGCCCGAACTTCCGGGTTCGGGCACGCCTCCGTGACGTCCGGAGGTCTCGCGATATTTTGGCAGGGACCCACAGGGTCTATTTAGACCCTGATCGGGTCTCTGCCAGAGTGTTCCTGGCTATCGATCACCTTGTGATCGGTGGCCAGGAACAATTTGTGACGTTTTGGTGCTTGCGTCGTTTGGGACGCAAGCACCTAGCGTCATGAAGGGGTTAAAGAGCTTGGCCAGACCGTTACTTTTGATGTTCAGGGATTCATTTATTTCAGATATGGTGGCCACAGAATGGCATAAAGCCAGTGTGGTGCTCATATTTAAAAAGGATCAAAATCCCTGCCGGACAGTAACATCTGTGGTGGGGAAACGTCTTGAAAGGTTACTAAGAGAATATATTCAAGATTTCATATTAAACAGGAATTTCATTAAAAGGAGCCAACATGGTTTTGTGAAAGACCGATCTTGTCAAACTAACTTAATTACATTCTATGGAGAAGTCATTAAAAATATAGATTTGGGTGCTGCAGTGGATGTGACATTAGACTTTGCTAAGGCATTTGATAAAGTTCCATACAAAAGTTACTGTATAAATTGACTGAAATAGGTTTAAGGACAAATGTTTGTTTGTGGATTGGCAGCTGGTTAAAAGATAGAATGCAAAGGGTGGTGGTAAATGGGAAGTTCTCAAATTGGACAGATGTGATAAGTGGAGTTCCTCAGGGATCTGTTCTGGGGCCTCTTCTTATTAATTTGTATATTAATGATCTCCCAGAGGGCATGGGGAGCCATGTCTCAGTGTTTGCTGATAACACAAAATAAAGTAGGGTAACAGTCTGAACTATATGTATTTTGGAAAAATGTGGTCATTGGGCAGGTAAATGGCAAATGAGAATCAATGTAGACAAGTTTAAAATTGCATGTAGTTTAAATGGTCTTTCCTTGGGGAAATATACTAATGAATTTGGGAGTAGTTGTAGACAATAGACTTGGCAGTAGTGCACAGTGTCAGCTTGCAGCTGCAAAGGCCAATAAGGCCAATATTAGGATTAATTAACAGGTGTATTGACTCACAGGAAGATATTATTCTACCTCTGTGTAGGTTCATGGTAAGACCCCACCTTTAATATGCAGTTTAATTCTGGGAGCCTTTCTAAAAAAGACATTATGGAACTAGAGAAAGTGCAGAAAAAGACAAAAAAAATAATAATAAGGGCAATGGAAGGTTTTAGATATGAAAAAAGGCTGGAAAAGTTAAATTTGTACATGCTACAGAAACGGCTGCTTAGAGGGGATATGATAATATTATATAAATTTGTACAGGGCTCATACAAAGGGCTTTCTAAAGACCTGTTCATTAACAGAACAGTACAAATGACAAGGGGTTACCTGCTAAGAAAAAAAAGAGATTTAATTTACGACGGTGCAAGGGATTTTTTACAGTAAGGACAGATTAATTAAGATATGGAATTAACTGCCTGAAGAGGTGGTTGTAGCAAATACATTAGATGCTTTTAAAAGCGGCCGGGATACTTTTTTTTTTAATGAACCGGAGCATAGATGGCTCGGTATGTTAGTATAGACATTAATATTTATTTAGTGCTTGCTGATCAAAGGAGAAATCTGATTGCCATTTGGAATCAAGAAGGATTTTTTCCCCACTAAAAGCAGAATTAAAAATTGCTAAAGGGTTTTTTATTTGCCTTCTTTTGAATCAACAGCAGTCAACAAGGAAATAGGAAAAGGATTAAAATTGATAGATGCAAGTCTTTTTTTCAAAATATGGTAGGTGTATTTTAACAGCGAGACAGAATAACAAATAATTCTGCCAAAATGGCTGCTGTGAGTTGCGACATAGTTAAGATGACCGCCGTTAGGCAGGGCTTCTGGAAAATGTGCGCCGAAGTGGCAAATCGCGTGCGCATGTCAGGCTCCACAACAGAGGAGATCTCAGATTTACCCTGTACTCACCACTTAGAGTGGATACCCATCCTCCAGGCACAGTAAAGATCCCATTGTGCACAGACCATCATGGCCAAGACGGTGCGCACCTCTCTCCCTGCAATATTCTCCAGTGAACCGGTGCGCCCGGTGTGATGTCACGCCCACTTTATGCCGCGATAATTTAAATAGAATAAATAGAACAGTTTGTTCCTGGCGTATTTTCTTCTAGTTTATTCCTATTTACTGACCCAGATTGTTTAACGTTCTGCTAACTTGCCTGTGCCCCTGACCTGGATTGTTTATCGTTCTGCTACCTTGCCTGTGCCCCTGACCTGGATTGTTTATCGTTCTGCTACCTTGCCTGTGCCCCTGACCTGGAATATTTATCGTTCTGCTACCTTGCCTGTGCCCCTGACCTGGATTGTTTATCGTTCTGCTACCTTGCCTGTGCCCCTGACCTGGAATGTTTATCGTTCTGCTACCTTGCTTGTGCCCCTGACCTGGATTGTTTATCGTTCTGCTACCTTGCCTGTGCCCCTGACCTGGATTGTTTATCGTTCTGCTACCTTGAATGTGCCCCTGACCTGGATTATCGTTCTGCTACCTTGCCTGTGGTCCTGACCTGGATTGTTTATCGTTCTGCTACCTTTCCTGTATGTATTCAATTCACATCACTTCTACAAGTGTATATGTCATCTGTATTGTGGATTACGGAATACTCCGCCTCTACTCACCTGTGGCTTAAAGAGTTTGGTGTCAAGACCGCTACTTGGTCATTTGGACTATCATTACCTCTATCCTTGAACCAACACAGATTCCAGGTGTGTATTACTATTCTGTGGTCTGATTCTGGTATCCTGGTATATTTAGCAAATTGGTCTCCTCCCCACGATTACCTTCACAGAGCAACGGCCCAAAGTCCTGAATAAGCCCGAAAGAGCTGTGAAGTGTAGTATGATGTGAAGTACAGATGTAGGTACAGAGCTGATATGAGAGGAAATGTGGGAAGCGAGGGGACACAGTGAGGAGGGATAAGGAGAAAATTGAGACAGAGTATATTATAAATGAGCACTGAAAATTAGGTAAGACAATTCAGTACATGTAGAGGTACAGCAACATGTTAATAGTAATCAATGTATAATTCAAATTAAGCAAAACAATACAAGCAGGCATGAAATAAGAGTATATGAATGGTACTTGACTCTCAGGGAAGCAGCAAAGAAAGAGAAAAGATTTATTGGAATGTTAATATATATAAGGGAAGGGAGGGAAGTTAAAGACGTTTTGATTGCTTCAAATTTTATTAAAGGGACTGTCTATTGCCCACAATGCCTGCTCAACATTTTAATACATATTAAAGTACTTTCAAATGCATATTTTATATTTTGCATTACTTAAAAAAATGAAGATATTACACTTAGATTTCAATGCTAAGTATAATCTTTTTTTACAGAGAACTAAAAAAAAAAAAAGGAAAATGACAGTCTATTCTAAAGTGTGCTGCCTACAAATTGCACCAAAGTTAAAAGGGTGACTAGACTGTCCCTTTAATTCTCTTCTTTGCGGCTAAGGGAATTAAAGAAAGAGATATCTAAAACAGGAGCCTGTATCTTTATAAATTGATAACATTAGTCCATACTGGAGATGGGGGGAGGGAATACAGAGGGGTCTATTCACTAAAAGGTGAGTTGAACATGATCCTCATTTAAGGATCCTCGATGAACATCTACATTAGAGAACATTCCGACATCACATTGCACCTAATAGGAAGTTACTATAAGCGTGGAACGCATGGTGACACACATGCATCAGTTCTGGTGCTGACATCTACAAGCGACCGCAAGTTGTCATCGAGAGCTCGCTTGAAGCCAGCGCTGTGAGGAAATGAAGAGGATTTTATGGCTTTATGGATGTTGGACTCATGCACATACACAGCCTGTGCTCCCGATGAGTCTGGGAAATTCCACCTGTTCAGACTGGCTTTTTACACCACTGTGTAACCTATTTTGCTGTATTTGGACTATATATATATATATATATATATATGATTTTTTGCTCCATCATGCACTGTAAGTGAGCCATCATGCACTGTGTCACGAAACACTGTGACTCTGGAAGCCAGCTGGGAAAGGTGTGTTAAACTGTGATTGTATGTTTGTGTATTCTCATTAGTCCCCCTCCAGACTGTTCACAGTGAATAACCCCTATTCCATGTAATGATTGCACTGCACAGTATTACATACAAATAAAGCTATCTTTGTATGTGAGAAAAGATAACAAAGTTCGGAGAATAACATCGTCTCTACGGAATTAGGAGGTTTACAAATAACAGTAAATAATTGTATACAATGTGCATCAGAGTCAAGTTAAACAGATTGTAAGATTTCTAGGAATTGAAACATTGTGTTGACTATAAACAACCAGCTTGGTGTCAAAACATGTATACTAGAGATGCACTATAATGAATGCTTCTCCTACATTGGGTGGCAATTATTGCCAGACAACATCCAGATAATCACATTCTAAAACATATTGTAGGATGTAGAATTTGCATAAACAAAGGAAAACACTGAATCGATTTCTGGATCATCATTACATGAAAGTAAACAATGCATAAGAGGCTTTGTATCTGCACAATCCTTTAGAAAAAGCTGACAAATTGTCTAAACAAAAGTGTGAAATGTAGCTAATGTGATGTTTTTCCATTTTAGAAATATATGAATGTATTAAATAAATAATACATTCTGTTTAATTGAAAGATTGCATCAAGTGTAGGCATTTAAAATATAAATGGCTTAATGACAGAATATAAAGTCAGCTAGCCCACTCCATAAGAGTGCAATCAATGTTCAATATAGCCTCCGACATTGTTTTTTTTTTTTTGAGAGAGAATGGGAATAAATATGATTGGTTGAAGCAGAAAAAAAAAAGAAAAATGATCACACTTGACATGTAAAAGTGGGCATTCCTGACTGCTTCAAAAACTTCACACACTGCTTTTAAACTGTAAGTTTATCATTTTTTAAGTTATTAAACTTATCAAATATGCATATTAAAGCACTATTTTAGTACTTGAATATGCCTTAAGTCTTGGAAAATGCTATTTTGGGCACCAGACATTCCCTTTAAGATGCGGACTATAGGACCTTTAATACGTGTATTTTTCCTATACAGTAGTACAGGGCTGTCAAACGTTTAACACACCTGCTGTAACAGATCACAATACAAGAAGACATGTAAAGTGGTTGTTGAAAATATTTATTTTGTTTTACATTTTATTTTAATCGTCACCCTGAGAATGTACAATACCAGCGCACATATGTCAACAAACTGTACAGAATGCAAGCAGTTTACATTTACAGCAGTATTAATCTATTGATTTTTGAGGAATAATGCCGCTCCACACTGAATCCACTGGTTTTGATTTCTTCCACAAGGGACATCAATGTTTGTCACTACACGATCCCGCTCTGCACTAGTGTACACTGGGAGGGAAATGCACTCATCTGGGGAATATGTACTAAGGGATTGCTGTTGAGAGAACAAAACAGTTTGTAAACGCAATAAAAAAAACAGGCAGTGTTAGTCATTTCAAGCTTAAAAAAATATAAAACATGTCACACACCCAGAGAGAGTGCACTATAGGCACTAAAGTGTAAAGGGACACACCAGTATATATTTAATAAGAAATATTAAACAAATATTTTTCAAATGGTGTCAACAGCTACCTTTAATGATTCACTGCAGCCAAATATTTTTTTGCCACTGTTTTGTTACGTGTTCCCCAAGCTGCCATCCTTCTCAATCACACTTTCTGAATTCCAACCAGTTTCCTGTTTTTAACCTGAATAGACCTCACTTCCACTTCCTCTCTGTATGTTAAGGATACCACACATATAGCTGTACACAGGCTTGACAGATTAGGCATTATTTTGAGGGGCACATAACTTTTCAATGCTGTCCTGCAGAATTTATATACATAAGGGAAATCAATGAACTCATCAAAGTAATTCCCACACAGCCCCTTCCTTGATTAATTAATTGGTTCTCTTTGGACAAAGTGTATTCCACACTCTGCAGAAATGACTTCTGGCAACCCTAACTGTAGACCTGGTGGAAAGGAACACATAAATTAGTGCTCTTTACAGACCGCTGTTTGCTTTTTTGAGACACTTTGATTGTTTTTTTTTTTCTTTTTCCTTATAATATTCTATGTGAATAATACACTCGGGGTGAACACTAAAACACTTTGAAATTTGAGGGGAGCCAAGAAACCAAAGTATATTTTTCTTCCAAATTTCGCTTCACCGGTTAAAAAACCTCACTGTTTAGTAGGCTCTTTTGCCGAATACAATAAGCCTGCATTCATCTCAACTAGGCCAATTGTATTAATAAATAACACTTTTCTCATATCTGACATTGATTTTAATAGACGGTGAACCACAGTCAGTGAAACAGAGCTGAATTGCATCTCTTAGGAATAGTTTAGGTGTCTGTCTGCTGTAGTGATTTCATGCTACAAACAGGAATAGCAAACAGATTTCAGCCCGGTTTAGAACATGTTCTTGGGTCTCAATTTATCATCCTGAAGATAAAAACTACAAAAGAGATGAATCACTGAAGCCTTAGATCCTGCATGCTTTGAGGCTTTGGGAGACTACTTATTTCACCATTATTGATATACCAAATCTATTAAGAGGTAGTCAATACATTTTAGTCAAGAATACATTATTTAGCAAGACGATGCATTATTTTTGTTAAATCTTTATGTACAGTTGCCATAAATATCCTCTTCACAAACCAAATGTTATTTAGGAATGCCACCATTTCTGTAAAAATAAAACATACTGGTCCAGCTATGGCCTAAAGCCCAAGTTTTTTGGTAAAATACCAGGTGGGTGGCAGCCATACAGACATAACAAACATTGAGAATGTTCAGTACAGTCACAGGAAAAAGAATGGGGGTAACGATTCACCTGTAACCACCACCCCCCAAACATCCTTTTGGGAGCCATCAGGCAGTTGCAGGGAGTCATATTTTACTTTAGAAGGGTATCTGGGGTAATGAGGCATCCCCAGACCTCATGGAGGGCCATTTTTTATTTTATAAAGGGGGGGTTAATTTTTTTTTTTTTATGGGGCATTTCAGCAGTAGTAGCCCTGGCCCCCCGATATATTTTAGGGGTGGCTGAGAGCATTTAGGTGGCTCAAAGCCCTGGGAATGTTAGGGGGTGGGTGGTCGGTGGGCAAGTCTATTAGCCCTCCCGCTCCATGTATATATATTTTTCGGTTCCCAGCCCAGTATACCCGTATAAATATTTATGATGCTGAAGATGAAATAATAAAAACCGATGATGATGGTGCGCACGCTATTGAAGATGAAATAATGACATTTCGAGTCTTGTTCTTTGCAGTCTACTCATCCTATTTGGAAATTGTAATATAAAACGTAATTTGTGTGGTCAGTCTGCGCCATTGGGCATCTTTCTGAACTGCCCCGTTTTCGGCTGTAATGCAGAACAGAGAATGCAGCAAATAAAACTCTCTGAGCTGGAACTGTGACAGACATGATATTCATTACGCGGAACACAATGTTCTGTCCTTTGCATTGTATCTTTTCATTATCTCCTCATTTCATTATATTGGCTATGGAAAGTCAACGTTAACTCGTTTCCTAGAGCCCGGGTTATTAGCAGAGGATTTAAATGCGGCTAGGATACATTGAGTGGCAATGTATTCAGGTGCAGGAAGGTATTGTGGCGATATGGATAGAACACGGTCGATAATTATCTTTATTTACAAATGAGAACTCACTGCTGGGCCATTGTTTCTTTTCTTCAATCTCTTTTGAGATAACTATTAGAAAAGGAGCAGTTTTCACGGAGAATCCAGGAATTGTTAACGTTGTATCAAATCTCAGCCTGGAAAACAGCAATGTCTGATAGTGTGCGAGAAAGGGGAGAGCTGTAGACACAATCTTTGCCTTTATTTGAATTTTCAGTAGAAGACACTGCATATATTATTACTATATGTTACAGGGCTTTCCGCTGACTGGAGGGACAATTACATGCACTGCTGAATTTGATGCTTGATAAATGTACATATTCGACTAGTAGGAAGAATTAGATATCTTGCACACGGCATAAATGTTAAAGTGGCTCTGTCACCCGCTTCTCTGCACCATGAGAACCACAAGAACGGTAACATTTCTTATATTTTGTGTTCATCACTTTTAAGACTTTTCATCAGTTTATTCAAATGTTCTAATATGTACACTTTTTCCATGTGCACAATGTTCATTTTGCATCATATTCCCTTCCCCTGGCCTGTAGAATGCTGGGAGTGGTTCTGCTCAGTTCAGGAAATGACCGTTTTTGATTGGCTGATGGCAGCAGCCTTTTCCTTCCTTTTTAAAATAAATTATGAGGAGAAATAAAAGTTTCTAAAATGGTGATGTAATTCCATGGTGAGCAACGCAGCACTGCTTTGGAGCCATGTTTCCAGTGGGAAGTGCAGCAACATGTAATATAGCTTTGAGTGAAACAGCATTTGTCTGTTTGTAATGTCACTTCAATCTGGTTTATATAAAGATATTTTTGAGGCGACGTGAGTTATAAAAGGGGCCTCCTATGAGTCAATATTTTAAGAGTGTAATATTTCAGCTGGGTACTGGTTTGGTAAATACTGCATTTGAATGATTGGAGTTCATGTTTCATGGGAGTTCGTTGTTATTTTGAATTTGTTGTGTTCCAAAGCAAACTATTCGATATAATAGGTTTTTGGTGTTTCCAAAAGGATTCCCTGATAAGAACAGAGCTTCTGCATTACACTGCTCATATGCCAGAATTATAAAGACCACTGTCCTTGGATTGTCCCCCCAGCAGAAATAGTGTGTCATGGCTGGCTGTCCTTATAACATGGATGATGCACAATTGGTGCTTTGCTGGCTACTGCCAAGACAGCCTGGATATGAGAAGGTATGAAAATGTAGGTGTGAGGAAGCCAAGGAATAGTGATCTCCAAACTCTCTCTCACTTATAGATCAATGTAAAAGCCACAGGACCACCCTGGGTTCAGACCTGGTTGCAACTATAACCCATATTTTTTTTACACAACCTTTAAAGGACCTCTAAGACTTGAAAATGACTTACTTTTCTGCATATTAAAGTGACCGAAGAATAACATCTATGTACTCATTAAAATTGAATATTTGTATTTTAAATAAGTTACATTTACAAAAATCAGGCTTGCGGCTTCTACGGACGCTCCCACTCAGCTCTCATAGTACAAAGCACACATCGGCAGGTTTTTTCCACCAGTGGTACAGTTAGGGTTGCCAGGTCAGGCAGTTTGTTGCTGGTTATATAACTTTTACATGCTCCCCTGTAGAATGTAAAATGCATGTGTCTTTAGGAGGAATCAGTTAATGAATCAAGGACTGGATCCTACAGGAACTATCTTGTTTAAGTAATTGATTTTCCGCTAAACACCTATGAATTATACATTCTATAGGGCAGAATTTAAAAGTTAAAAATGGCCTAACATACATACATGGGATCAGAAGTAGGAGGTGTGGCTGCTGAGGGTACCAGTAAAAAAAACAAACCAGTGGAATGTTTTGCTTATAGTAGCCCTTAAGCTTAATGTACATCTAATGTTCACATACCCTGGGTGATCCAACCCTTCCTCCCATTTTTAATGTTGGTTCGTGTGCTGCTATTTCCGATGATTTTAATGAAGATTTATTAAAGATTGAATACTTTTACTATACCATGATCCGGAGTTCTTTCTATTTTGTACGGTGAGCAACTGAACTTTGTTTTTCATGCATTAATGTACATCTATTTTCTCTAACATTGTAACGATGATGTTAATATGCTGTATATTTAATCATCATTAAGATCCCATGGATGGGGAACATTCTAGAAGTTGAGAAAGCAGCAGAAATATTTTGTTCGTTTCCACGTCGACTGACCCACTTTTACAACTTTGCCCCTAATGGAGACTAATTCGGACTTGTATTCTGCTATCCTCATACAAATATTCACATGTGAAGAGCAGACAGATGAACAGACGGAGTGAGAATTGTTAGACAAGGTGAACTGTTGTGAAAAGTTCAAATAATAAGGCCTGTGTTTAATACACAGCGCATCATTCTCTTTCCCTCCAAACGTTACAATAGCAAGTTTTTCAAGATGGTTAGGGGGTTGAACATCTTGAAAAGGATCGGTTCGAACAATGAACCTTTTGAGTTCTGACAAGATATCGGTACCTGCGAAATCCAGGCCATATGACAGGAGGGGACCATGGACACACTGGGAGAGTCATGCTGGTTTTTGGAAAGACTGCTTCCATTGAAACTGCAGCCTTCAAGATGCAAGCCACTGATCTAGAAAAGAAAACACATTAATTGTCAGTGATAATTACGTGACCGACGCATTGGCAGTGTTTTGTGACTGAAGTACTGGTGTAAATAACAGGAAAGCCAGGAATGTGGTGTTATGTGTGAGAATAGGAAGCCTGACTTCAAAACATGTACTTTTAAGTATTCCTCATTGTTAATTTCCAGTATGCTGGAATTTACTTGTGCAATAAAGAGTACCTCGGCATGCCATACCACTGCGTGTGGTATTGTGTTAAAGGAAACAGAGTTGCAGAAAGTCGGTCAAATGTTTAACACTAGTCAGCTTTGCTCGCAGACATAAACAATGACAATCTATCAGCAGGAAATAAGGGGATGTGCATGAGGATTTTCTTGGAAATGTCTGCAAAAGGGAAATTTATCTTCGATAGAGGAACATTAATGTCGTTTTTATTTTAAGACGCATTTCAGATGTTTAACATGCCATTTACAGTCAGATGGGTATGGTACCATCTGCTCCCCATATTGCCAACTAGTGCAGAGATAAAAGGATAATTCCATCTATACTTTATCAACTTACTATTGGGTTAGTTCAAGACAAACCAGAAGAAATATACACAAAAGGTTAACAGTCTCTCCAAAAACTCCTACAAATTTACAAGAGTTGGATTCTTAAAGGGACACTAAACGTTTTTTTTTAACTTGAGCTTCTAATATAGAAGCACAAGTAAAAGGTCCATTGTCCCTATTATAAGGATGAACTGGTGTGTACTTTTGATCCTCTGACCAACAGCTGCCATAATTCCATAGGAAGCAGGCAACCGTCTGGTCAGCGACCTTAACTAGGTCCCCCCTGCTGATTCCATGCAAGAACGAGGGTCTCTCTCTACGCTAGCAGCGAGAGACCCTCGCATTCGGCAAGCCCCCGCTCTGATTGACTGTGCGTGTGCTGACATGTGAGACACAGCAGTAAGTAAACCCGCATGTATCTATTAAGATACATGTCGGTTTTACTTAATTGTACCGGGACATGTATTGATTAACCCTTGTTTCCTTAAAGGAAGCAAGGGTTAAACATGTTGGAATGTCCCTTTAACCCCCTAGTGACATGACCTTTGACCTTGTCTTTCCCTTGGTGACAAGGGCTATTTTGACATTTCTGGGGTGTTTGTGTTTAGCTGTAATTTACTTCTTTCTCACATACTGTACCCACACAAGTGTAACCCTAAGTCTAACACTTATGCTAAACCTAATTTAATAACCATTATTATAACCCTAACCCAAGATGTGAGCTAATTAAGGGGGTCATGTACTAAACAAGTGCAGTGGGGGAAAAAGTAGGTAAAACATGAGTAAGGAGCAATTTGAGACTATTTGTAACATTTTACAAATTTTACAAAAAAGGGGGAGGGGTGGCCCTGTATGTGAAGGATAGCTTAAAATGTAACGTAATACAAGTTAGTGAGGCGAACATAGAGTCAGTTTGGGTTACATTAGAATTTGGTAATCATACAGGAACTCGCGTAGGTGTGATTTATAGGCCCCCTGGACAAATAGAGGAGTTAGATAATCTACTAGTTGAGGAAATAGCTAAAATGACAATGAAGGGAGAAGTGATCATCAAGGGTGACTTTAATCTTCCTGATGTGAACTGGAAATACAAAACAGCTACTTGCGCCAGGAGTACGCATATCCTAAACTCCCTACTGGGATTATCTCTAAAACAAGTAGTGGAGGAGCCAACTCGAAAGCAGGCCATACTAGACTTAGTGTTCACAAATGGAGATTTGTTATCAGATATTACTGTAGGTGAAAGTTTAGGATCTAGTGATCACCAGACAGTGTGGTTTAATATAAGAACAGTGACGCAGTCACACCACACAAAAACAAAAGTTTTAGATTTTAGAAAAGCAGACTTTTCTAAAATTAGATTAGGTGTAAAGGAGTCATTATCAGACTGGAGCAATTTAAATGGAGTCCAGGAGAAATGGGATTATCTAAAAGTTGCACTACTGAAGGCAACAGAAAATTGCATAAGGATTGTCAGTAAGAGCAAAAAATTGAAGAAACCACTGTGGTACTCTGCAGAGGTGGCTAAAATAGTAAAATATAAAAAGCTAGCATTTAGTAATTATAAAAATACTCAGAGTGAGGAAGATAGAAAGATCTATAAGAGTAGGCAGAAAGAGGCAAAGCAAGCTATAAGAGCTTCCAAAGCACACACAGAAGAGACTATAGCCCAGTCAGTGAAAAAGGGGGATAAAACATTTTTTAGATACATAAATGAGAAAAGGAAAGTAAAACAAGGATTAGTTAGATTAAAAACAAAAGAAGGATGCTATGTAGAAGAGGATAAAGGCTTAGCAGACTGCCTTAATGAATATTTTTGTTCAGTTTTTACAAATAAAAAAAGAGGGTAAGGGACCTCATTTAGGGAAAAAGACTAATAAGTCTTTTGATGCATGTAAGTTTACAGAGGAAGAGGTTTTACTTCAGCTGTCTAAAGTAAAGACAAATAAGTCGATGGGACCTGATGGGATACATCCAAAGTTATTAAAAGAACTTAGTGGTGTACTAGCAAAACCGTTAACAGATTTATTTAACCAATCATTGTTAACGGGAGTAGTTCCAGAAGATTGGAAATTAGCTAATGTTGTGCCCATTCACAAGAAAGGTAGTAGGGAGGAGGCGGGCAACTATAGACCAGTAAGTCTTACTTCAGTAGTGGGGAAAATAATGGAAACCTTGTTAAAGAATAGGATTGTGGAACATCTAAAGTCGCTTGGATTTCAAGATCAGAGACAGCATGGGTTTACTTCAGGGAGATCATGCCAAACTAATCTTATTGATCATCAGGGTGGTGCAGTAGACATTACTTACCAAGATTTCAGTAAGGCTTTTGACACTGTCGCACAAAGAGGGCTTATCAATAAATAAGAGGGCAGCAGCCATAATAGAGGAGCATGTTGCTCTCCAATATGGTGCCATGATTGCTCTGTGAAATGATCGTGGGTGCCCCAGAATAAAAATGTTGGTACTGCCTAATGCCTCGACATCAAGGCAATAGAGCAGCACCGCCAGAGCGTTTTTTTGCGATCAACAGCTCGTTCCACCACAGTCCGTGCAAGGCAATCAGTGTTCATACAGCACTGATTGTTATTTACGGTATTTTTTGCATTTAATGCATGTGATCAATGTGATTGATTTTCACATTGATCACATTAATAAATGCAAACAATAAATGATTAATCCTGTTCTGCCTAACTGTTAAAGCAACAAAGATCAACTTACCCCATCTTTCCCCCAAAATGTGGGGGAGGATGGCAATGGATTGTAAGTAGCTTTTCAGTAATCCCTGTCCTCCATTGCAGGCTAAGACGGACCCTTTTCTGGGTGTTTCACACTTGCCTCAATCAGAGGCAGCCTGAAACACGCCTGGCTTGTCACTTTAAGATCGACTCATGGGCAGTCCCAGTGGCCATTTTTTTTTTCTTTCCTTGATAGCATTCACTTATGAAGCTTCCAGGAAAGCCGAAAATAGCGTGAATAGTGGTAAAAGTGCTGTGATTACACTATTTAAAAAAAAAAAAAAAAAAAAAGCCCGTACATTTATGTGCATTGTCATGAAGGGGTTGAGAAAAAAATGTATTTTAAATGTGTCTGCAGTGGATCATGTTTATGACTTTACCTTGTGGCTTGATATGCAAATGGAATTTTGAAAGTAGATCATTTGCATAAGTATTGTCATAAACAGCAGACACCACAGACACATTTCAGACTGGCATCTGGCTAGCAAAATGTATGGAGCAAAATACCAGCTCTGTCAAGTGCTGCTATTCTATATGTGAATTGTACATTTTACACTGATACGGTTACAAACCATGTTTGTCATTTCTATGACAATGAAACTACACTTTGTTATGCATTTATAATTCAAATAAATAGACCAGTTCTATCATGGAAACAGCGTAATATTCCAGACTGTCATGCCTCTCTTCCTAATGAAAGTGATATAAAATTAATTACCGTACTGGTAATAAAAACTGAGCTGTTTAAGTAATTTCCTGTTTTATGCGCAGTATTTCCCAAGGATTTGCCAGCAGTTCAACTGTTTTACTATTTGTTTCTGTGTTTTAAAATTTGAGCAATAAATGTAGAAGTATTAAAAGTAACAGTTATTTGAAGAGCTGCATCTACGCAATCGTAAAACGCTTCTAAAAACAAGTATTGTTGAGTTTTATCCATTGGCTACATATATAATCATCCTTGACTCAATGTGTATATACATATATTTATATCTAAAACTGGCACATTTTACGTGCAGTTTGTAGTGCTCATATACACTGTAGGATCCAGAGGTGCATTTTTACTATTGAGTGCCCAATTTTTTGCAACACACAAAGCCAAATGAGCCTTTTCACCCCCTCTCTTCATTTTATTCCCTCCTTCTTTGTATTTCTGTTTCCACTTTTTTCCTTTCATCCACCTGAGGATATTGACTATATGCCAGAAATGACTGGACATCCTGGAGGGTTGTTAAGGTCTTTGTGCAATGTGGGCAGTATATACAACACATACATTTTTGGGAATCTCCCACTCAAATTGCTGTATACATTTTTAGTCACTATTCCTTGCATGCAACTTTATACAGCAGTCCATTTTGGGAATTTTCATATCTGGGATCATGTGGTGTATCTTGATTTTGTGCTACCCTAGGCAGACAAATTTCAGGCAAACAACCCCCCCCCCCCCCCCCCCCCACGTTGTACACCTGCGACATGCCCTATCACACACGTTGCACACGCACGACATGCCCCATCACCCCATTACATGCCCATCGCCCACATTGCACACACATTAAATGCCCAATCACCCCATTACATGCCCCCACCACCCACATTGCACACACACTAAATGCCCCATAACCCCCATTACATGCCACCATCACCCACATTACATACCCCAATCACCCCGATTAATTGGAAGGAGCTAAAGCTTGCTGAACTGTAGGGGAGGGAGCGAAAATGTTTGAAGCACCAGAAGTGTGCTTTAACACCCTCTGGCAAAGTGCCGCCCTAGGCGAGTGCCTTGTTTGCCTTGTGGAAAATACACTTCTGTCTGGGATGGATTTTTTAAAATGAATTACATACTTGGTTATTACTATAACTGTCTCTGTTCATTAAAATTATGCCCCCCCCCCCCTTCCTTGCTGGCTTTATTATTACTTTATCATCCATCCTATAGTTTTCAAGGGCCTCCATTTCCAAGTTATTAAGGTTTCCCATGTAAGCAGGGCTGCTTTAACAATGGGCAAAGTGGGTACTTGCCCAGGGCCTACTGGTTAAAGGGGCCCCTGCTGCCCCAACAATCCCAAAGCTGCCTGTGTGACACGAAGCGTGCATAAGACTGCGGAGGAGGCGGGCGAGAGAGCAGCAACAAGGTAAATACTGGTGCCTGGGAAGTGGGGATTTTTTTATTGGGCACACTGGCAGTGGCATATTACTGGGCAACTGGCAGTGGTATATTAATGGGCATACTGGCAGTAGCATATTACTGGGCATACTGGCTGTTGAATATTACTGGGCATACTGGCTGTAACATTACTGGGCATACTGGATGTGGCATTACTTGGCATATTGGTTGTGGCATGTTAATGGGCAAATGAACAGTGACATATGGGCATACAGGCTTTGGAATATTAATGGGCAAATGAACAGTGGCATATGGGCATACTGGCTGTGGCATATTAATGGGAAAATGAACAGTGGCATATGGGCATACTGGCTGTGGAATATTAATAGGCAAATGAACAGTGGCATACGGGCATACTGGCTGTGGCATATTAATGGGGAAACTACCAGTGGAATACTAATCAACAAACTGAGGCATATTTTAATGGGCAAACTGGCAGTTGAATATGTTAATGTCAAACTGATTGTGGCATGTTAATTGGTAAATGACTATGGCTCATTTTAATTGTCAAAATGATTCTGTGGTATCTTCTGTGGGGCAAAATAACATGTACTATGGGGAAAATGTTGAATCTCCCTTATGTGTCTCGATACTGGGTTTATTAGCAACTGATTTGTTCAAAGTGAGCTTTTTACCAATTGTGTGTACATCTATATAAGAGGAAAAAAGATCAAATTTGACACTTGTCCATCAAGTTCAACCCTTCTTATTCCTTGTTTACCGGTGTTAATCCAAAAGAAGTTCTTAGTTCTGCTCCGTGAGGTTCCCAGAGTATTGGTTCTTTCCAACTAGAGGTACATGTATATAATGGGCCCGAGCCAGGGGAATTGTATTGGGATTAGACTCCTCACTTGTATTAACATACTTTCCTCTCCTGACACCATTATATTGCCAAGGATTCATTTTGTTGCTCATGGTTAACGTTGCTTTTTGTTCGTCAATACCCATGGTTAGGGGTGACCTCTATCATTCTGAAGAGATCTCCGATGTACTGACATTTAGAGTTCTCTTTTGGTCATACTCATTTATTTATGTTTTATTAAATCTGGAAAAATCCCTAATTCATACTAACTAAATTACGAATAATAATAAATGATATAATTTGATGACTTTTAAAGTAGAAACCCAGCCTGAAATAGCTCACACGCAAATGATGCATGAAGAATACTAAACATTCATTTTAAGAATTAAGAAACACTGTGAATAAATTCCTCAAGCAATAACAAGGCTGATGAATTTTAGTTTGGTAAAAATACCAATATCTTTTCTCCCAGTGTTTTCTTTTTGTTTACATGTTATAAGCGAAGCAAAACACTGAGAAGATATTTTTTTTAACCTATGTACTTGGCTCACAATCACAGAAAAGGAACAGTTAAATATATCACATTACCAATTAAATGAATGATTGATGATAAAAAAAAATATTTCTACAGCTCTTATTATTATTTTTTTCAGACTGCACCCTCGGTTATGGTGTGGTCTATGTGCTAAAGAGTGTACTGTAAAAATCAGACATTAACCCCCTAGGGACAGGGGCTGTTATTTCACTTCTGCGGTTTTTGTGTTTAGTGTAATTTTCATCTCTCTCGTTTAATGTATACCTCGTTTAATGTACCCACACATTATTTTGTCTTATTGCCATAAGAAGGGCTTGTCTTAAAATGACATTCCAAATATTTTAACCCTTGCTTCTTTCAAGGAAGCAAAGGTTAAACAAAACATGTCCCGGGACTTGTAAGTAAACCCGACGTGTATCTTAATAGATCCACATGGGCTCACTAACTGTTGTGTCTCACATGCGTGACACAGCAGTTCCTGGTTGTCGCATGGTGAGGCTCGCCCCCACTCTGACAGCCGAATGCGAGGGTCAGAGCAGAGAGACACCTGTTTTTGCATGGGATCAGCAGGTGGGTCATAGTTAAGGTCCCCCCTGTTGATCCCATGCAAACAAGAGGGTCTCTCTCTACCCTAGCAAAGAGGATGTATCAAAAGTACACCCCAGTTCATCCTCATACTAGGGACAACGGACATTTCCCTTGTGTTTTTATATTAGAAGAACAAGTGGAAAAAAAAAAAGTTTAGTGTCCCTTTAAGATTGTTTTTATAGTAAATTATGAGATATGATGAAAATAATCATAAAATATGGTGGAAAACTGAAAAACAAGCAAACACTTTTTCTAACTCTGACCTGAAAAATCTTTTACACAACTACAAACGGTAAAAAAGACCCCGCTAAATAGTTTATATTTGTCCCCAGTTTAGAAATAGCCAACGTTTACATATTTTCCAGTTTTTTTTTGCAAGTTACATACTATGGCTCCTAGCAGCAATCATTTATTACCAGAGGGGTATTTTCCGTGGTGCCCAATGCCTCCAGCTGGAGGAATCATGGCAACACCGAAGAAGTTAATAGCGGAGTTGGAAAGACAGGCTAGGCAGAGAAAGTTTCCCACTCAGCTACTAATGCCTGAACTTTGCAGTTCACTTGTGAGTTTACCTGTTTGTGAATAAACCCCAGTATGTCATATGGATAGAAGTGCTTAGAATCGACTCCACTTGAGACTCTTTGGGTACAGTTTGCACAAAATGCTACATATGTGCACAGTTCACAGTTAACTAAAATTAGCCATGTATTTAAAACACATAAACCCCAACTACTATGTTTTACGCTGCGTCTAATTCATTCGCCCGTGTTCAGGACAATACCATGAATGTGCTGTGACTTTAAGTGACTGACACACCCCCTGAGAAGTCCCGCAATGCCGGTGGGGCATGTTGGGAGGTATGAAAACATGAACTGAATACACTGCAGTACTTGCATGTGAAGTACGTTTGAGACTTTGATGTCCTGTTCTACGCAGGATGAATAAGAAAATATATTTTAATGGTAATTTTAAAAAAACCTCAAAATCCTTCCCATTGAAAGGCAGTATCAGACAGTTTAATCACACTAGTGACTGATGATTAACAATGACCTTTTGTCTTCGTTAGCTGAAGATTATATTTTAAAGGAAACAGTCTTTTTAATCTACGATAAGGGAGACTGAAAGACCAGTCAATCTTATTTTATCCATTCAGGAAAAGCAGCTCTAGTTTCTAAGCTAGTCTTGCAGCCGGTGGATTAGGAGTGTCCAACGTTCTTTCCTCTAGTGGATAGCTTTGTGAAATAAGAGGCTTTAATCCTTGTGTATCTAAAAGACAAGTGTGTTTTTCCTCTTAAAGTTCAACTCTAAGTACGATTTTTTTTTCTGAGTTGGTGTAGCATGGTGCGCAGCTTATGTATATTTAAACATAAGTGTGCTGCAACTCCTGGATACATTTCTAAAATGTTTCCTGCACGGCTGTCCATTGAATACAAAGAGGAAAGTACTGAGCATGCACAATGTCATGTGCTGGGCGGACTGTAATAGGGCAGTGTGTCTCTATTATCAACTCTTATCTCCACAGAGATGCCGGACGACCCCAAAGGAGCACAGACTCCCCAACAGGTACTAACAAGCAGCTGAATATTATATATGTTTAGTTAGGTTTTTGATCACGTTGTATGAAGTTATAGAAACATAGAAACATAGAATGTGTCGGCAGATAAGAACCATTCGGTCCATCTAGTCTGCCCAATTTTTTTGTGTACTTTTATTAGTCCCCCGTTCCCGGTCTTATAGCTAGGATAGCCTTGTGTCTATCCCACGCATGCTTAAAAACCTCCGCATAGGTGTACCTATATAGAAGCTCGTGAAGGACTTGGGGGCCAGGTTAAGCATGTTAAATGCAACCCCATATTGTTTTGGTTGGCGTTATATTGGGTCTACAGTTTATTATCATCAGGAATATTGATATCACTAATA
This sequence comes from Pelodytes ibericus, assembly GCA_036172795.1. Taxonomy (NCBI): domain Eukaryota; kingdom Metazoa; phylum Chordata; class Amphibia; order Anura; family Pelodytidae; genus Pelodytes; species Pelodytes ibericus. The sequence continues at coordinate 272,136,455 of CM069857.1, forward strand.
AAAAGTTATTGTTCTAACTTTGAAGTCAAAGGATACTATCTGTACCCCCTTTTTGAAATAAAACCTTCTCTGTGTGGGGTTTTTGTCAAACACTGCCCACGGAGATGTGTCAAAGACTGAAATTGACTAGAGTCATTTTTTTTTAACCTAAATTACTGTCACTATATAATTTATTTAGAACTAAGAGATTCACATCTCAGAATACAATATATAATGGCTACTACAAGACTTAAGTTGACAGTTACAAACCAAAAGATGTTATTAGGGTGCTGTCCCCTGGCTTACAATATAGCTTCCCCTGAGTCTCTCACATGTAATTATTTTATATTTAATGAGCCTCTTACTAAAAAAAGGAAAGGAACGGATCACAGAAGAAGTAGATTTCACTGCTATCATTGTGACATTCTACAGAGAAGTCAGGTTAATGTAGTGGCTTGAAAATAATTAGATGGTTAAAGACACCTCAATAGAACGGCTATTATCATTCATTGTTTCCTTTAATTATATGCTAATTATTCTGGGTATAAAGGCTGCTATTCCAAGGACTATTCTAGGGGAACAATATCATTACACACAATTCACACTGTCTGAACCATGCCAAATCCAAATAAAGATGGGGGACAAAATAAATACCGTATTTGCTCGAATATAAGACAAGGTTTTTTTCAGAGCAAATGCTCTGAAAAATACCCCTCGTCTTACATTCGAGGTCGTCTTATAATCTGACCTCAAATTGAGGTCAGACTATAAGACAGGGATCCAGGTCCCCAGCAGAGCTGCAGGGGACCTGGATCCCCCTCTCTAACAGCAGGGGATGTCTGCGCGATGAGCGCAGACTCCCCTGCTGCCGCCCGGCACGACCGCCGGGGCTTCTATGAAGAAGCCGGGTACTTCCGGCTTCGTCATAAAAGTCCCGGCGGTCGTGCCGGGCGGCAGCAGGGGAGGTCTGAGCTCGTCGCGCAGACATCCTCTGCTGCCCCGCTAGCCACTGGGTAGAATCGGGAAGCTGGGGGATGTCTGCACGATACGTGCAGACATCCTCCATGCTGCCCGACACGGCAGTCTATTATGATGGACCAGCTGTGCGTCATAATAGACTGCCGTGTCGGGCAGCATGGAGGATGTCTGCACGTATCGTGCAGACATCCCCCGGCTGCCCCCACTAGCCACCAGGGAACGAAACCAGGTGAGGGGAAGGGGGGAGGACACAGACAGACAAGGGGAGGGGGGGGGGAGAGAGAAAAGGGGACAGGGGATAAAGAGAGACAAAGGGAGGGGGGAAGAAACAGACAGACAAGGGGAGGGGGAGACACAGACAGACAAGGGGAGGGAGGGGGTAGAAACAGACAAGGGGAGGGAGGGGGACAGAGAGAAAAGGGGAGGGGGGATAGATAGAGACAAGGGAAAGGGGGAAGAGAGAGAAGTTTTGGGGGGAGAGAGAGAAGTTTTGGGGCAGAGAGAGAAGTTTTGGGGGGAGAGAGAGACAACGCTGGGGGGGGGGGGGGGGGAGAGGCCGCATTGGCAGATAAAAGGAAATAAAAACAAGAAATGCATTTGTATAATATACATTTTTTATTAAATATTAAAAAGCAATTTACATATATAAAAGTTAAACTTTTTTCCTATAGGGTAGTCTTATAATCAGGCTTTTAGTTTTTTTCCTAAAGAAATGTACAAATTTGGGGGGGATCGTCTTATAATCAGGGTCGTCTTATAATCGAGCAAATAAGGTAGTATCACTATGTGGACAATGTAACTTGCATTTAGGAACAATAAAAGCATAGACTTATTATACTGGTGTTAGATATGTACCATGCTCTCGGTCTGTGATAAAAAGGCTTAGTAGGTTTAAATTAAAGGTAATATTTTATGGATATTATATACATAAATGCTTGTTTGTATGTATGTATGAAGAGAAAAAAAGTATATATATTTCTATACACACACACACACACACACACACACACGTGTCATAGTTGTCAACAGCTTGGCAGGGGTGGAGCCCAAAGGGAGCTTGGTCATGTGACTGCATGACATCATCCAAAGGTGGTGCTGGGCGTCTTGAGATCAATGCAAGTGTGTTTAGGGGAAGCCGCTTGTGTAAATTGAAATGCACCTACAGGACCCCAAAACTCAAGACTATTGGCAGCTATAATTAACTGATTATAGGAAATATTCACTTAAAGTGAGTTGTGGATGACATTTCTATATCTAAAGCTTTAATAATGCTTTGTGAAGGGCCGATTCAGCTCTTCTACAAGGAGAAACCTCCATTACCCCTGCACAATGTGCAGATCAGTCAATGAGATGAAATGTTCATTACGTTTAATGAATTGCTCCCAATGTTATAATCATATAACTTTCTTGAGATATTTGGAATGTATGTAGCAAGGTACGAGTATCAAAGCAATGTTACAGACCCTCCAATAGTTTCTCTAAATTGCAAGCAAATGCATGGCAGAAAACAAAATGTGTTTTAACCCCTTCGTGACGCTAGAACGTTCTATGCCGTCCTAATTTTAGTGGACTTAAAAGACGCTAGGATAGCATAGGACGTCGAGCGTTAAACAGCTCATCGCTGCTCCCCGTGGTCGGTCTGACAGGGAAAATGAATCAAGGCGAGCGCCAGCTACATTTTACCTAATCGCGCTTTGCCTGAACTTCCGTGGTCGTAGTTGCAAGTAGTTTATTTGCATACTTTTATAGAAAATTGGGCAGACTAGATGGACCGAATGATTCTTATCTGACGACACAATCTATGTAGACACTATAGACACATTTCAAAAAAATTCTTATCGTATATATATATATATATAAATCACTTAGAAAGGTCATTGTTTTCCATGAATCTAAATCATTATTTGTAACTTTGACAACGTCCTGACTTTATTTCCTATTTATGGAACTCATATGATGTATGTTTTCATGGAAAACAGGGACATTTCTATGTGACCCCAAACTTTGAAATGGTAGTGTGTATATATATATATATATATATATATATATATATATATATATCTCACATACATTTCTTCCTTGTGTGCAAGTTAGTTCATTATTTTAGAACTATTTTGCTGTTATTCTCATGATAGCAGAGGTGGCCTTTGTTTAATGGCCTCAGTGTTGGGTTCAGAAATCCCTGTGGGTCATTAAACAGTACACAGGAAACTATTTGGTGGCCCCCTCTCCAGCTGGAGAAAGGATCTCACTCTAATATAACAGTTCTTGGCTTGGGCTGTGTGTAATTTGAACGTCAAGGCTTCAGGCATTTTCTGTTCTTGCAGACGAGTTCCTGCCTTTGTGTAACAATTGGTTTGCCAAAGCATACGATGATCAATTGGCCCCACATAGTAACACACTAGCTACAACTCCATATGCTGAGCTCCCTCTGATTCTGTGCAAAGTGAACACAGATTGCCATGCCAGTCACGGAAGATTGCTTATCAGACAAACATGGCTTAATCAAGAAGTTGTCAGTTAAAGGGCAAGGAAACTTTGTCCCACTTGTGTTTCTCACAATACTTATCCTCTGATGGGCAGCTGCCATGCTTCCCTGGGAAGCTGGCAGAATGGCGAGGTCAGTGACTGTCTCTTGATCCCCTTTGAGAATGAGGGTCTCTCTCTGTCTGCACTAGCAAGATAAATACCCCATTCCATTTAGAGACTGATCAGACAAGCAGGGCGAGCGCCCACTCTTATTGGCTGTGCACGCTGGCAGACTGTAAAGATACACATTAGGTTTACTTGGGGAAGGGGACATCATTTTTAACATGGCCATCCTAAGTTCTCTATCCACTCTCAGGATAAATCACTTACATACGTATGGAGGTTCCCTTAAAATAAATCTCTTACATTAGAAATACATAAGAAAAACATCTTCATTGTGGCTAACCAGAGTACTATGCGGTTATATTTGTATTTGGAACATATTAATAGCTTTCAATTTCCTCTGGCCTAATCCATCCCCTTTGGTTATTATTTAGTAGATAAAGATACTGTGGGCTGTTTTATACATCGACACACAGCACGGTAGTATGAATTTCTCTAGGTGTTATTGAATAAAGTGGTAATGCTTAGCACACAGGTAGCCATGTTTCCAGGGACACATGTGTTCCACATGCTCCAAGGTGCAGCCTGACAATACGTAGTATGCATGCTCTTTCTGCAGTGTGTGCAACACATTTATCAATGTTGTCAAAGTATGCTAGGAGCGGGGCATACAAACAGTCTAATCAACCACTCTGCGGAAGTGAATATTTTTCTTGATATTTGCATTCACACTGCAAAAACAACAAAACAAACATTACAGAGAGTCTTGGAAGTAGGTTATAACCTTGCGTTTGAACCAGATAAAAAGATGCAGCAGACCAGCAGTTCAAATAAAAAAACATCACTGAAGTGATTTTCTTTGATATGGCATATACATGTGTTCTTACACTGTAACCTGCACATTTCCTTTATAATTGGGCCCATTAGACAAAACACAACTACTAATGTGGAATAGCAGACATTTTTGGGAGCTGGTTTAATGGTTGTTTTTTTATGATTTAATATCAAACAGTGTCAGGCAGTCTTTAAAACACATCCTGCGGGTGGTTTCTTTTAAGTGTCGGTTTATAAGAAGGTCAGACTCTGCTGGTTTTTGCAAATAATGGTGGATCTTATAAATCTTTGCCAAATGTTTGACTAACGGGGAACATTTAGCAGAGGGTGGATGTCGCGATGTTTTTTAAGTAGTTTAATTGACTATGTGTAAACACACTCTCTGTTAACCAGCTGGAATATGCCCTTGTCTGGACAGAGGATTCTTTGATTCAGCTCCTTTTTTTTGTTATTGATGGTTTTATTACCTTGACTTGGAGCTTTGCATCTTGAATTCTGCCCTTCCAGGATGCCACAAAACGGAGGTGATCCATGGAACAGTCCATTGCTCTGTGGGGGTACAAGAACATAATAATCCACATGACAAGGCAAACATCGTACGTCTTACGGAAGCACTTTATGTAGCTCATATAGTTCAAGGAAAATGAGCAACAAAAGGACACGCACTCCGGAGTAGGTTAAATGGTGAAGGATTGTATTAAATCAAGGAAACATCACGAACATCAGGGATAACAAACAGATAAAACAGATGTCTTACGCTTTTCACGTGTCTCCACGCTTATTCATAGGCTTCATATTTCTAGCCTATGAATAAGCGTGGAGACACGTGAAACGCGTAAGGCATCTGTTTTATCTGTTTGTTATCCCTGATGTTCGTGATGTTTCCTTGATTTAATACAATCCTTCACCATTTAACCTACTCCGGAGTGCGTGTCCTTTTGTTGCTCATTTTCCTTGGATTACACAGTGCTGCGGCTACAGCACGGACGGAGCACGCGGTGGTTTAAACTCACTGAATGAAAGAAATTTACCAGCATTTCAGTAGAGCCGGCTTGTTATATTTACTTTTGTTTTTTTCTTTTTTGCTCATATAGTTCACTGTTTGTCAACAGTTGTTCTTTAACCAAGGCTGTTGTTGCCACAATGCTGCCGAGGTCGATGATAGCATAATTATTTGTATGGTAGTGGCCAGTTGTGATTTTAATATTACTACAGTATTGTGTATTCCAAGTTGCGTTTATATGCATCAGTCATTACCATTCTATGGAATTTCTTTTTCGTTCTCCCAATCATTACACCTCTTCTCCTATAGTTACTTCCCCCCAGTTCTGTTTCCCATTGTGCACCTGTTCTCTGGAATACAGAAAATGCTGCTATCCTTACAACAAACGTCTCTATATGTCATGTATTGCAATAAACTGAATGTACAAAAAAAACATTACATATCTCTTGTACATAACTGCAGAATTTGCTGGTATAAAACTAACACTGTTCTGTTTATATATCCCAGTTTCTGTCTTTTTAGAGGTTCAGATTTGTTTTTTAATGTGCCCACAGTTCTATGTTCTTGTGGAGCACAGGCTAGAATGGGAAATTTGAGAGTTGGAGTCCGCAATTGAAGGCGTAGGTGCCGTGTGTTGCTATGAAGAAACACCTAAATTTAAACCAACTACAGATTGAGTTTAATGGCTTCACACCTGGCCAAATTGGGCGTTAACTATACTAGGTATAAAATAATTTTTCATACGGACCACATATTACAATCATACTGGGACCTCATGTAAAATGCGCTAATTACATCTTGTATCTGAGTATTACGAGTAGAAAAGTATTTTAATCTGATAAAGATTCTCGTTTGATTTGATCTGACTTTTAGTAAACGCTTCAGAGTTAACATGCTGGGAAGTCACTTCCCTGTCCCAAAGGATACTTCAGCGTAGTTTAAAGAGGTTTTTTTTTTTTTAATCAGTGAATTAATTCCATTTAGTGTGCACAGCAGATTAAGAAATATGTTAAGGATGGCTCAGGTGTCTGCATTTACATTACACGTAGAGAGAAAAAGAAAAGAAAAAAAAGAACAGTGGGCTTTAATGACCCTTATGATTGAAAAGAATCTCAGGCCAACTGGGCTGGGGACATGTTGATGCCGAGGAGAATGAGGAGTTTATCTACAGCCTAAGCTACACTCCAACTGATCACTCCAGTGTGTACGTAAATTTCAATTGAGTGAGGTTCAAAATACAGGGTCACTACCAGGTACATGTTTGACCCTATTTAATCAAACATCGATGCTAGTGAGATGGTTTAGTGGATTAAAGTATCAACTGTAGAACCTACTCAATGATAATGGTTCGAATCCTGGTGCAGTCATATCAGCAGTTCATACCTTAGAGGTCGATAAAATGAGTACCATTACATTTGTTATTAGTAATATCCCTTGGATGATGGGCAAAAGTAACACCCTCAAGAGACCGCACCCTCTCTGTTTCATTGTGATTTAGACTTTACATAAAGTTAAAAGGGATAATAATATTTAATTTCCACAGCAGTGGAAATCTCCATTGAGGTGGTGGTAAAGCAAGCCAGTGTTATTTAATAAACTGGAATACAATACCATACCAAAGGGTAACAAATTAAGTTGTGTTTAATTGAAAGATTGCATCAAGAGCAGACATTTTAAAAAGAAATGTGTTAGTGAAAGAATACAAATAAAATACCTTATTTAACCCTCAGATGAAGGAAGATTGGACTCAAAATTCGATTCTAGAGCTAAACCAGCTCACTAAGGTACGTATTTCAAGGTTTCATTAAAGCATATCTGTGATGGTCCTGTGGAGACTGGACCAACCACCACCAGCGCCACACCTAACTGAGCTGCTGCAGGAACTATGCATATCTCTCGTGGAACGTCTTACCGCATATTGTCTTCCAGGGGAAGAAAAGAAAGTCCTTCGATAGGGTTCCTTTTTGTTTCATGATTCTTTTTATATTTTCATACAAATATAAACAACATGAACATAAGGTAGCAGATCATAGTCTTTGTTACAAGTTCTATTTAAAACTTCTGCACTTGATGCAGTCTCTCAATTAAAAAACACAACTCATTTTTTACCGGCAGTTGCCATTTAAGGTTGGTGTTATTTACCTGTTATTAAATAACATTGGCTTGATTTAGCACAGCAACAGCTTCATGACGGATTCTTCCCCAGAATTTGGACTGTTCAGTGCCCTCCCTGCCTTCCCCACATTCCACCCACTCCCAGGGTCCCTGCCTTCTGCACATTCCACCCACTCCCAGGCTCCCTGCCTTCTGCACATTCCACCCACTCCCAGGGTCCCTGCCTTCCCCACATTCCACCCACTCCCAGGGTCCCTGCCTTCTGCACATTCCACCCACTCCCAGGCTCCCTGCCTCCTGCACATTCCACCCACTCCCAGGGTCCCTGCCTTCCCCACATTCCACCCACTCCCAGGGTCCCTGCCTTCCCCACATTCCACCCACTCCCAGGGTCCCTGCCTTCTGCACATTCCACCCACTCCCAGGGTCCCTGCCTTCTGCACATTCCACCCACTCCCAGGCTCCCTGCCTTCCCCACATTCCACCCACTCCCAGGGTCCCTGCCTTCTGCACATTCCACCCACTCCCAGGGTCCCTGCCTTCTGCACATTCCACCCACTCCCAGGGTCCCTGCCTTCTGCACATTCCACCCACTCCCAGGGTCCCTGCCTTCTGCACATTCCACCCACTCCCAGGCTAATTTTTTGTATAGGTTTGGTTCATCACATGGGGTTACTCAACCTCTCAACCAGTTAGCTGCTAACCTCCCCTTTGTATACACAATTATTAGCAGTATGTTAGCCACCTCACCCACTATACTCACCTGCAGTCTCCAACAACTTTAATTTCTGTGTGGTTGGAGTTTGCCAGATTACAATGCACCCACCTAGATCACTAAATTTAGTAATCTCTGGTGTGACTCACTCATCTATCACAGTCCCCAATGCCTTCCATTACCACAATTACAACAATAACATATATTTTCCCCCTCCCTCGCCTTTCCTAATGCTTCTTCACTCATCTTATATTTCTCATGTTCATCATTCCATTTAGATTGGAAGCTTGAGGGAATGACCCTCTACCGCATATTTTAGTCTGAATATGTTTGTCTAATTGAGCTCTGGACCAAAGCGCTAAATACATTTTTTGTGCTTTATAAATTTAAATGCAATATAATTTATAGATATAAGATTGGCCTGTTATAAAGTTGTTCCGCTCATAATGTGATGGCCCCAGAACTTCCTTCCACTTCTGCTTTAGGTGGAAGGAAGTTTTCTCACCACTGAATAGTGATGCTCGGGGTTGAAAGACAGTTTTAGCGCCGATCAATTAAACTTACCTTGCAGTCTCTTGCCGTAAAGCGTTCAGAAAAGTGTCCGGATGGAAAAGCTCTGACAAATCCAGGGTGTCCATCAGCAATGTCTGTTTTTCTGCCTTTTCCACCCAATTCTGTTTAAAGTAGCAAAAATAAAAATCAAGAAAAATAATTAATCATGTTTCAGGCTTAGGAGGATTTCTTTGTCAACAACTAGTAGTTATTATGGTACGTGTTACACCCCAAGTCTCACATATTTACATGATGATTAATGATTGACTGCTGTCAAACAATCAGTGAATCTCTATCAAAACAGCTGCCAGAAACTCAAGTAATTAACAACTCATAAGGGATGGGGGCTATTTTAAGTTCAAGCATACACATTTTGATTCAAGGTTTTGTTTTAAAATTAATTGCTTGCTTTTTAGATCCCACAGAGACTGCTGTTAGTGAGCGAGGATAAGACTAGAATCCCAAACTCTTAGAAACCAAGCGGTGAGACATCCAATTATCACACAAGAGCGAGTTGCCTTAACAACCATCTTAAAGTAAAAATCCAAGTAGAAGAAGCTCTATAAGATTGTGTTGAAATTATTTCATATTAAATTGATCTGAAATTACAATGTATAATAAATGGATTTCCTAGTTATGATACATTAAACCATTATAGAATTACATATCCCAATTACCCATCATTTTTCTAAAATAATCAAATTATTCTGCTGTTTTGTTCATATATATCACTAATTATATTTGCATAAAGGAACTCACACGTTCTGCTCTTCGTCTGCTGTAACACTTAAAATTGTTCGTTAGCTTCTCTAGGATCAGATTTAGATAATTAACTTTAACCTACATAAACCTCCAACTCCTCGGCCCCTCCATGCATTGCCTCCCTTATTGACATTACACTGGTCGACCATTATGTTCCTCTCTCAAGCTTCTCACCTCATTCTAATTGCACCCGGGTGACTTTACCTGGGCTGCCCTTTGTCTAGTACCCAACTCCACAACATATTCAGCTCTCTCCCTCATACTCAATCTTCCAAAAGTCATCGGAAATCCTACAATTTATCCCACTAGAACACCCATCAGGTAACCTAGCCCCACCTAATGGTCCTGCCACCACCTTCTCGTCCCTGACTTTTCCCCACACCTTACTGGTTTTCTGTTCTTCCTCTGGATTGTAAGCTTGTGAGCAGGTCTCTCTACTTCATGAGTTGGTTTGTCTATGTTCCTCAAATTGAATCTCGAATTAACCTTTTATGTGCTGTACCAAGTGCTGTATAAATTGTTGGCACTAATAATAAATGTTAATATAATACAAATGTATATGTTTGATGGTTACAATGCATTCGGTAGTCCTTTTTTGCCCTCAAATATGCCCTTTTGTATAAGTATCTTCAGAAAAGATAGGTTATACGAATTCATTTTATTCTATTGTGTGTTTATTCCTCCTTGCCAAAAACATCTCTCTGGAAAAAGAATAAAGCTCATTTCCCATTTATAAGAAAGCATTATCTAGGACTTTTCTCAATCTCTCCAGAGCTGCACTGCAGGTCTTAGGAAATACTGTTTAAGTTGTTTTCGTTGAGTATGTCAGTCTTTTCACTGAAGGCAACAGCACCATGCAGGATACGAAACAGTAAAACAATACAAACATCTCACAGTGTGAACTAGGAATCGTCTTCTGTTAGAACTTGCCTGAACTGAAAATCCGATGTGCGAATAAACCTAATAGTCTTTTCCCCAGCTACATTTTACCAATGTAAGTCTTTTGCTAACAGAGTACAAGACATGACAAAGAAACCTTAATAACCTGCCTATGGGCTTGTACCTATTTGGAATGAATGTTGTACCATTACAGTAGATAGAAGTCTGGTCCACAGGCATTAATGGCTGATCCATCCCATAAGAGTTCTGTCGATTCCAAATTGAAGGCATGTGTTTGTCACACAGGAAATCAAGCTTCCCCAGAAGAAACCGCTCCTAAGAGTTGCTTACATGTATACCAGCTATATGCAAGTTATTGGGCCTGATAATCTGAGTGGGAAGATCAATCAGAGTTCTCATAAGGCTACAAGGGTACAGTGGACTGAGTGGCTTGGTGGACCAGGCAAGCATCTTTTGTACCTTCAAGTCATTGTTTCAGGTAGAATACAATAGGTTTGAGGTTACTGACTAATGGCACGTAATGCATAGCCCCAACTATGATGCTTTATCCAGGGCTGTACCTCAATTGTCCAGGTTTATGTCCTGCAGGTATCTGGTGTTTTGTGGTTAAGCTGTGATTAATCCCTTGCACATATTTTGGTATGCTGGGTGGGTAACACACTATATATAAATACCCTTTTGTAGTGGACACAAGTAGTTATTATGTTCTTACTCATTAGCTGTCACTTAATACAGTTTATTATGCAGAGCGCCATGTCAGGAAAATTCACTAGGGGATTAGTGAGCACCTTTTGGAATAGTCCTTTGTCCCAGGTCATGTGGTCACCAGTCACCTAATTGGATGCCTGACTAATCTCCATTTCATGACACATCCAATGGGTAATGATAGTCATATACTTGAGGATTAGAACCTTTTTCATCACACAATGGAGCTTCCAGCAGCGTAACCAGATACAAGCAAATGGTTCTCCTTGTAATCTGTGTTGGCGCCTGATAAGTATAATGTATTGCTGTTATTACTATTATGCTTAGTGTCATCAAAATTATTATTTAGTGATTTAATTAAACTAGAAGTATTTTTGGATAACACTTGATTTCAATACAATGGTTGATGTGCTATAGTATTGTGATATTATTGCAGCTTCCAGTTCATGTTAGTCCTTTTAGCATAGCCTGTTATTGTAAAACAATTGTTTAAATATTATTCACAAGTGTTGTCATCTGTATATATATATATATATATATATATATATATATATATATATATATATATATATATATATATATATATATATACATACACACATATAAATATATTTTTTCATGCATATATATTAAACAAATATATTCCTTTTACACAGCTACTCAAGTGTGTGTCCGTTTGGATGTTAATTTTTGAACATAGTTTTTCAAGCATAACTTTATATTTAGAAATTTGTTGTTGAAGTACCATTTCAGGGGAGTGTTATTTGACTCCCATTGTGATACATGCCACATGTGAGCAACTCCATTTTGGATTTTTCCACATGATTAGTGGACTCCATTTTGAATTCCCTCTTTAACAGATACCAACCAATGCTATATCTGGTATTAATGGAGATATTTGTGAATTTAGGGATTTTAGGATTATTGCATTAATTATTATCCTGAATATTGTATCCTTCTTCCCACAGCAATACCGAGTATTACATGACAATAAGTAATACAAGCCTTTGAGAGGCCAGGAGATTTGTTGTGTGCGAATTCATAATAATAGTTATATATTGCTCATACATATAATAATTAATAATGAAATCCCCATGTTATTTTACCAAGACACCTTTTATTAGTATATATTGTGTAGACAGGTCTTTAAATACCAAAATTCTATTTATTGAGAAGGTAAACTTATATTGAACGGCGTGTATGGTGAGTAGCTGTATGAAATGTAGTGAAAAAAAACTTCATGATTTTAACAGAATATCTCCTACTTATTTGTAGTGATGTTCCAAACAGTTGTATAGATTCTATCGTTAAATCATAATACCATTTCAGCTATGTGAATATCACAACATTTTTCCTGAACACTTTAAAAAATTAAGAAAAAGGCAAGGTTTTTAAGTAATGCTGGACGAGAACTTTGTGCATTCAGGATTGTATTTCTAGCCTTTGTTTTTTGAATAAAGTATTTAAAGTAATATATGGCTTTATTAGTGTGTTTTTCTTTTTGCATGCCATGTTCCATTTTTACTGAATGCACAGTTTTATTTTGACCCATAGCTACAAGGAAAAATAAAATCCCTGTGTACTTATTTTCCACATAAATAAAATTATGCCCTCAATTGTTTAGTAATGTTCTCATGAAGTTATACACAAATTACTCTTAAAAACTAAAGAGCAACATGGTTGTCTGTAAACAGTACAATTAGACACAGGAAGGTAGTCGTAAGTTGAGTTTTAACGGACTTAACAGGTCACTTAATTGACTCTCCCGGTTTATGTACTGGCTTGATTAGTACCATGTAATACTAAGTACATCTTGACATAAAGCATGATCATACCTATAATTATGTTACACATTTTCATGGTACTTATCCATAATGGTTTGAAGCATTTATTTTATAAAATAGAAATAGAGGACTGACGTCGACATTTTGTACGATCATGTTTATTCTATACGTTATGTTTTTGTGAGATCACGATTCAGCAAGAAAGGTCAGTCCAAATCAAACACAGAGATTTATAATCATCATCCAAACAAGACAATGAGCTAATCAGTAACATGTTTCAGAATGACGACATTATGGTGACAACATGACTTAAGGAGGCTATGATGTTTCAGTAATCCTATATCCATGCCTTGCTTTCATACCGCCCATTTAATTACTGAACCAAGTAGCAGAGACTATTAATAAATTGCACCATTACCATTGAAGTGATGGTACTGCTAATCTAAACAGCCAAGGTAAAACTAGAAGACATTGTATGAGGACTTTATGCCAGCAGCCAATCACATGGAACCCTCTATGTTTCTGTTGTTTATTTCAAATAATACAGCTCATATTTACAATGGATGGAATGTGCTGTATTATTACCATTTACCAAAGCGTAATCCAGCACTCACTTTGATGGAGACCACTACAACAGTAGTGTGTGAGGGTCCTGACCGGCTACAGCACAAGTTACAGAGGGTTGAAAGTAACAAATATTTAGGTTGAGGAATTAAAGTTTTTTTTCTTCCTCACATTAACCGCAGAGAAAAAAGAATGAGCAACTAGATAGCTCGATAACGGACTGGTGCCAGAGTTCATAATAAAAAGCCATCTTTATTGATGCCCTCAGCTTACAGCTTGGTTGCACAGGGAGAGGTATTAGCAGAATGCTTGGTTGCATAGGGAGAGGTATCAGCAGAATGCTTGGTTGCATAGGGAGAGGTATTAGCAGAATGCTTGGTTGCATAGGGAGAGGTGTCAGCAGAATGCTTGGTTGCATAGGGAGAGGTATTTGCAGAATGCTTGGTTGCATAGGGAGAGGTATTAGCAGAATGCTTGGTTGCATAGGGAGAGGTATTAGCAGAATGCTTGGTTGCATAGGGAGAGGTATTAGGAGTAGAAAGAGGGAAGTGCTCATGCCATTGTACAGAGCACTGGTGAGACCTCACTTGGAGTATTGTATGCAGTACAGTATCTCCAGAAGGATATTGATATTTTGGAGAGCGTTCAGCGAAGGGCTACTAAACTGGTTCATGGGTTGAAGGATAAAACTTACCAGGAAAGGTTAAAGCATCTTAACATGTATAGCTTGGAGGAAAGACGTAACAGGGCGGATATGATAGAAAGATAAAAAAATACCACAACTAGAGGACATAGTTTTAAATAAGAGGGGCAAAGATTTAAAAGTAATATCAGGGAGTATTAATTTTCTGAGAAGGTAGTGGATTTATGGAATAGCCTTCCAGCGGAAGTGGTAGAGGTAAACACAGTGGAGTTGAGGTATTAGTGGGATAGGCACAAGGCTATCCTAGATATAAGATAGGGAACTGGGGACTAATAAAAGTATCTAGAAAATTGGGCAGACTAGATGGACCGAATGGTTCTTATCTGCCGACACATTCTATGTTTCCACAGGCAGAGCACAAAACATATTTTGCCTAAACAATGCTTAATCATAAGCCGCTTCTGAGTAGGAATTGTATGAAGTGAATGTGTTGAACGTTAGCTTGTGTGTTTTGTCTTTGGAGACCTTTAGCTTAGAGACATGAATAAATAAAGCTTATTAAAGGGTTCTCCTGATACTTTCCCTTTGCCCTGGTGTAATATAATACAGCACAAACAACTTACCCATGAATCTTCAGCATGTTCTGTGCTCCTTCTCCAACAGTGCAAACATCTACTGTAAAGCTCTGGCTCTCCCACCCACTTCTCATTGTCAGACGACCCATTAGAAAAGAAGACTGCCTGTCTCAGTCAAGAAGCAAATTCTTGAAAAGATATCTCCCAGATCTAGGGAATATCTTTTAATCGGTACATTTCAGAAGTACAATTAAAGAATTATATAAATCAGGGAGAAATGATATTCCATTCGCACAAACAATCATCTTTGGGTTTACTCTTCAAGAAACATGAGCTTGCAAATAGAATTTTGGAAAGAGTGTAGGTGACGGGAAGAAGGTTGCAATAACTGATTTTGTTTCATCTTTCGTGAGGATCAAACACATGTACATATTTTTCCATGGATTGTGTTTTCTTCATGTGCAGTGGCTACATTGGTTTGATTAACACAACACATTACGTATAATGAAAAAACAAGTGTCCACCTGCAACACAGTCCCTCAAGTACACCTCAGACTCTGGATCAAAGTGCTGGTAATAGGCTGGCAGGCGGGGTTCAGAAAGGTTACCGTTTAGTAAGCGGGTGCTCTGTTGGATACCTGGGCTGCTTGATGCCACAGATAAACATAGACCGACCATACCAAAATAAAAAGCTAAACGGCACTCCTCACATGGTGGAAATTAATACTCCAGGAAGTTGAAAGTTAAATCTTCCGATTTATTCACGATTTGGCGTTACCCACGCCTCAGTGGCTTACTTGTTTCGCGCTGTAGACTAGTGCTTACTCTACGCGTATTTTGTCTGCACTGAGACGTAAGTGAGGTCGAAAGGTGAATACATCTGAAGACTTGGAGTATTCATTTCCACCATATAAGGTGTGCTATTTTGCTTTTTATCTTATCTATTAACTTTGGAAAGATAACGTTTCTCCTAATATACATATATGTGGCCACTCACCAGCAGGCTCCTCAGTTCTGTTCTGTTTGTATGTATGCGTATGCATAAACATGTACTGTACTTATTGATCACAAATGAAATGTCTAGGCCTGCAGAATTTATTGGTATCTTACGAATAAAGAAGTATAAGGTGAATGGGAAGAGTGATTTGCACAAAAGCACCTAGGACATCTATAAATCGCGATTGTAGGTTCTAAATGTTTACTTGATATACAGTTGATAGAGTATTATTTGCATGCTTATATTACGCAGTCAACAGCTAATTTCTGAATTATTACTATGTATTGCAAGTAAATTGGGGGGATATCCGGAGCTATCACAATCTCAACAAACCAAGAACTTATAGGGCTTTGTTCATTAAAGAGAAACACAGGGAATTCAGAAGGGAATTTCAAACTTCAGAAGCTGAATTGAAAAAATTCTCCCATTCAGCTGAATTTGAAGAATTTTTTCCAATTTGCCTATTGTGGCCTTAAAAATTAAATGTCCTTCTGCAATTCAATGCAACATAAAGACAAAAGGAGCCCTAACAAAATTATGGATCAAGAAAACCTTCAATTCAAAGACTTCATAAAACAAAAAGGTAAATTATAATAACCGCAATAATTAAATCATACAATACAAATCCTCCCCTCCTTGCATTTCCTGAAATTGGAAGAATTTTAGGAACTTTCTGGAATTGGACAGGCAGGCGTGGTGTCCCAGTTGAGTGGATAGACATAAAGGGAAGCGTAATAATACTAATAATTAAACCTTACAAAACAATGGAACTTTAAAGTTTTGTAAAGAGGTTTCTGGAGTTTTCTCTACGTGTATTTCCTGTAAGTACAGGAAAGTTATGGAATAAGATTTGGCAGGAGATAGCGCCCCACTTGGGTGGGTGGGATTTACCGTAAAGAATAAACTATGACGTAGGAGAGTGTTGGGATAACTGTAACGAATTGCTCTCTACAGATTATGTACAATATGTTTAAATACCTTAAAATAAGGTATCTTTCATTAATGCATACAGGAGTAACTGCATTCAGATACACACCCTTAGCTCATATAAAGTAACCATGCTTCGGAAATACCTTATACATTATTTAAGTAAAATAAAGTGGACAAGTTAAATTATGGGATGATGCCAACACTTTACATTCATGTTAGTGCTGTAAAGTCAAATGTGAGTATTTCACTAAACAAGTAATGCGTGAAACCATTTGATTAGTGTACCATTTAAAAGCTTTTAAACATTAAACTGCTTTCCACAGGTCATTGAACAAAGAAATACAATCCCGGTTAAAATGTGCTTTGGTTCCTCCACTGAGAATTATATAAATCAAGATGTTTGGTTAATCCTACCCTAGCAGCTGGGCAGAGCATAAAGTGTTAGTAAAATAAATAAATTAAGATGGTTTATATATTACCTTCAAAATTCACTGATTTGAGCGGTTTCCGGTTTCTATTCTGACTTAATTTGAAAATATAATGTAGCATTTAGATATGTTTTTTGAAATCATTAGTTTTCTCCCAGTTAAAAAGACAATCAAGGTTGCCAAGATGGTGGTAGTGGTGTGCCGCAAATCCCCACCACTAATTGGGGCCTGTGGTGACCACACATCTGGATGCCACTTATATAATGGCATTAGTGTATGTAGCCACTGACGGCCAGTGACATCAATGGAGGTTGCTTGGGATTGTGACTGGCAAGATTTTTTGGGTTGCACTTTTTAAGGATGATAGTGGGGTAGAAGTGAATATGAACAACGTTTATGAAACTGTAGTAGAAAGGAGCAAGCAACCAGTGCGACAGATACAAGATGCCTACACTGTAGTATTAGAAGGAGAACAGAACATGCTGAAGATTTATAGGTAAGCTAGATGTTATTGCACATTAGTCCAGGATAAGATACGAGTATTAAGTGAACCCTTTTACAAGGCACATTAGTTTAAACCCTTTAACTAGGAGTGACGACTGATTCGTTTTACAGCATTAACATGCCACGGAGATCTCTAGGGTAAATTAAAGATGTTAAAAATAGCTCTGCAAGATTGACTGTAACCATATGTCATCAGGGCTTGGTTTAAACACGGTTTCCTACCCACAAGAGTGAACTGAAATTATCTAAACGGTATACTTAGATTGGAACCTGTATAAAAGCAATGGACTCTCAGTCAAAGTAATGTACTCCCAATTTGGTAGACATAAGGGTCTGCTCAATAAAGTGAGAACTGCAGGGAATTGAGACGGGAATTTCAAAATTAAGTCTAAGGTAGCGGAGTTGGAAAAATTCTCCTATTCAGCTGCATTGGCCTAAAGTTTGGAATTCCCATCTCAACTGCCTGCAATTCTCTCTTTAGTGTTTCAGCACTACCTTTTACATTTTATTTCAACTGTATCAGTCAAGTAAAAATGACGTATTATTGCTTTATAGAAAAACATTTCCATCTACACAGAGTGCTAGCCAGCTGATGAGCAGATTTACAGAATACATAGATTTTTGAAGCTTTTCCTCCACATACATGTAAAAACCAAGATGGCTGTCAAAACATCCCACACTGCTTAGCATGCCACCAGCAAACTTGGCATTGTGATAATGCTGACATCATCATTTGTGAATAGGCGTATGTACACCTCTTCCTGTGCCTGTGTACTCAAATTGGAAAAATTATTCAAATTCAGTTGAATGAGCGAATTTTTTCAACTCTGCTACTTACGTTTGAGATTCCCTTCTGGTGGAAGCAAGAGACAACTTCATGTAAGCATATATCTTTTAATCAATATACCGTATTTTCCGGCGTATAGGACGACTGACCGTATAAGAAGACCCCCCAACTTTTGAGAAGTTTTTCCTGGGTTAAAATCGTCTTATACGCTGGAAAATAGTATCTATATTTTAACTTTTGAGGTTAAAATATAGAGTTTGCCACCCTCCTCCCCCTTCCCCTTTCCCCAGTACTTACCTACTTTATGCTCTGTCTCCCGCTGTTAAGCCGGTCCGTGGATGTGAGGGAAGAGTTGTGCGCTCCCCTCCAGCCGCGCGGTCAATAAAGTTTGTTTAAAAAAAAAAAAAGTTTAAACAAACTTTATTGACCGCGCGGCTGGAGGGTAGCACACAACGTTTCCCTCACAGCCACGGACCGGCTTAACAGCGGGAGAGGAGACAGAGCTAAAAGTAGGTAAGTAAACCTCAGCACGTGGCGTATAAGACGACCCCCCAACTTTTGAGAAGATTTTCCTGGGTTAAAAAGTCGTCTTATGCGCCGGAAAATATGGTAGTTGATGGTCATTTTCTCAGCATATACTTAGATGAATTGATTATGCCTACGGAAGGTAATTTGTGGATCTCAGATTTATTTTCAAATAATGACTGATAAAATCAAAGTATATCTGTTGCTTGTTTCAATGCCTTCATATATCTCTGAACGTAGGGCTGCAATTTTGACTGTGCACTAAGTAGAACGAAAGTTTAGTATTCATTGCAGCTTTAACTCAAGCGGATCTTTGGTTTGTCACAGTTAATACCCTTATGAATGAAAAAAAATAATTCTAAGCCTAGTGCTGTGTAACATAGCCTTTACAGACCATATGTCACTAGTTCTTTCTGGGAAAAAAGTCTTTACTAAATAAACTATAGACCAAATCTGACAGATTGAAGGTCACACTTGTAAACAAAGTATACGCCAGAGAATACTGATCAGGTGGAAAACATAGTGATTCTGATCCAGTTAAAGCATCAGATAATTAGGTTCTGCGCTCACAGGTTACCTTCGAGTTATTTCTACTCTTCCACTATAAACCGGGTGGCTTAATGATATCCTAGATATGTAAGTAAGGAGCATCATGCTCAGTTGGTAAATGCCCTGTCTGCAGAGCCTGTTCAAATCTCAAGGTAACAGGTTCTAATCCTGGCAGGGACGACTCAGCCCCTTCATTTGTCTGAGGTCGATACACGAGTACCATTGATTGGGTAATAATAACATTTATTATTCAGCTGCCGGTTCGGTTCATTCCGAGAGTGTGTACTAAAAAAAATAATGATGAGTTTCACTGGGGGAAGAGCGCTATTTAAATTACTTGGATCAGAAGACGACACCAACATTGTTTATGCTGGACATTTACTGGACTTTGTTATCTACTAGTAATTAATGTTCTCTAGACATTCACAGACCTTGCTAGGGACACAGGAAACGTTCCCTATCGCTGAAAGGTGAGGAGACATCTGTGTAAACACAGCGCCCTACATCACATCTACAACCCATAGCTAAAGGACAAATAAGGGACTGAATGTTACATCCAAATTGCATTGCTGATAATTGTGTTGGCAATGCAATTCGGAATATCCCCAACTGGTGAATGGTGGGTGTGCACGAGTGCATGCGTTATATAACTAACTGATGAACGGTCGGTGTGCACGCGTTATATAACCAACTAGTGAACGGTCTGTGTGCATGAGTGCATGCGTTATATAACCAACTAGTGAACGGTCTGTGTGCATGAGTGCATGCGTTATATAACCAACTGGTGAACGGTCTGTGTGCATGAGTGCATGCGTTATATAACCAACTGGTGAACGGTCGGTGTGCATGAGTGCATGCGTTATATAACCAACTGGTGAACGGTGGGTGTGCACGAATGCATGCGTTATATAACCAACTGGTGAACGGTGGGTGTGCACGAATGCATGCGTTATATAACCAACTGGTGAACGGTCGGTGTGCACGAGTGCATGCGTTATATAACCAACTGGTGAACGGTCGGTGTGCACGAGTGCATGCGATATATAACCAACTGGTGAGTGGTCGGTGTGCACGAGTGCATGCGATATATAACCAACTGGGGAACTCCCATGAACACCAGCCAGCCAGAGCTTTTCCTAGCAGGCTCCTATTTGACTTTCCAATAAAAACCACATTAAAAATATAAATTTGGTCTTTGGGAAATATACAAATGTATTATATCTGAAAATAAAAAAAAGAAACGTCAACAAAACAAGAGAAATCGAATAAAATCTTGAGTGTGGTATTTCCCAACAGTGCTGTATTTTAGGGTCCTGTCCCATCAAATTCTGGGCTGTCCCAACACCACTCCCATCTGTATTGAGCTCCAGACAAGCGCTACAGTCGGGTCTAGGACACTTCCACGCCGCATTTTCATCGCTGACAGTTCAGCGCGGCAGTTAGAACGCTGAAATGTCAGCAATGAAGAATAACGCGGCCGTTTCATCGCGGCCGCGGCTCTGTAAGAGCTGACAGTTCAGCGCTGAACTGTCAGCTCTTACAAATGTACAAGTAAAACGAAAATAACCCCCCCTAATAAATGATTCCCCCCCCCAATAGTAACACTAAAATTAACCCCAATACCAACACTAAACCCCAATACTAACACTAAAATTAACCCCAATACAAAAATTAACCCCCTAAACCCTAATACTAACCCCCGAGCCCTAATACAAAAATTAACCCCCTAAACCCTAATACTAACCCCCAAGCCCTAATACTAAAATTAACCCCCTAAACCCTAATACTAACCCCCGAGCCCTAATACTAAAATTAACCCCCTAAACCCTAATTCTAACCCCCTAAACCCTAATTCTAACCAAACTAAAATAGCTAAAATACTTACCTTTAGCGATGAAATCTCCAGACGATCTGTCATGCTGTGTAGAGTCGGCGGTGAAGCGGCTGCGCGGAAGCAGCTGCGATGAAGAGTCCCGTCCCCCTACAGTCTGCTCTACGTAACGGGTGCGAAATGCGTTAAGCATTTGTCTATCTGTGTTCAGTGCTACTCGTTTCATTGTGGTGTGTAAGTCGTTTTTTCTCATTTTTGTACTTGGATAAATTTATTATGGATTATGGTCCTGAATAAAGCAAATTTATACATTTTCGAAAATACACTGGAGTACCAAGCCTTCTTTTCGTTTAATGTTATATGATGCCCCACTCGTTTGGCCACCTCTCGGCTACATTCCACGACACAGTCCTGGGATGTTGGCAAGTATGGTCAACATGTAAAAAGCCAGAAAGGCGTCAATATCCAAAGCTCTTTCGGTCATTAGTTTAAACATATTGTCCATCAGTTCAATGTTTTTTAATGTGTCGACAATGAAGTCTTCTCTACCAGGGTGTCTTAAACTTTCCACTATTATATACAAATTTCAAGTGTAATATTACTTCTCTTTTCACCAAATCTAAATGCTTTGATGTGTGTGAGAATTAGATAGGATCTTAATTACCAATTAACACAGTTTTGTTTACTGCAGTACACAAGAAAAATTCAAGGCTTAACAACTGTGTTATTTTAGAAAACAATCAATACTTTAAAATTAAGTATTACTGCAGCAAAACTAATATTTCCAATACATGCTGGCTGTTCCAGAAAAGAAGTAATGTAAAATTAACAATAGAGGCTCGAGGGACAACTTCAAAAGCTTCTAATGTACAGTGGCTGTGAAATTGCATGTAATTTGACAAAGTAGAAATGTCTCTTTCGAATGTATTTCTTAAAAATTACATCTCCATACAATTGCTTGATATGACATTCATTTGCACTTAACTTGTTGTTCAATTTTCTACAGTCATCTTTGGGAAAGTTGTTGAAAAAAAATCTTTTGATATCTATTTATTTCATATCCTTTATTCTTAACATTGAGTTTTTTTTCGGCAGAAAAAGGAATTTATCATGAACGTACACGTTTGCGCTTTATATTGTGAGTTCATTGTTTTAAGCGTATTCTAAGTGCAAAGTTCAATTATAAATAATGATAAGAATAATAGCAAATTTGTAGATATTGACAACTGTGGTAACCTCTAAGGCAGTAACACTTCTACCATATTGGAAGTGCATTATGCAGGCCTAAAATGTATATTTTAACTTACTGGAAGGTAACGCAATTATGTGGAAAGGATTGTGCATTGTAAAACCTACCAGCTTTCATTCTATAAATATGATCCGTAATATCACATTATAGACAAAAAAATAAATATTGGATTTTGAAAAGAAATGAAGGAAAAAATAATCCCTCCGAGCAGAAATTCATCCTACAATGAACATGCTTTTAATGAATTTAAGGGCTATATTAAACTGTAATATTGTGGTACTTAACAAATTAAAAGTGTTTTATTGCCTTTCTTTTTACAAGTGGTAAATGTATTTAAATTATGTAAAATGATTCATTATGTTATAACTACCAAGCTTGTTAAACATGAACACATGGGTAGAACATGAAAGCAGCCACAAACTACACAAAGGTCCATACGAAAGAAAACATAACATCCCAAAAAACTAATGGAGTCATGGAAAATAAGGTATGCATTCTTCTCTACAGGGTATGGAGGTGAGATCTGTTCAAAGAACTAGAAGAATAGGTGGCACTGTGGTTACCAGGAAAGGGCTGGCATTGTTTGGCATGATAGGGGGGCCCATAGCGGCAGCCCTTTGCACTCCACTGTGAAAGGCTGGGATGCATTCAATGTGAAAGGTGACACTGGCCAAGCAGAGAGAGGGGCTCGTCTTCCCATGTCTGTATAGTATGGTAGATGTGTCTATCTAGGGCAGGTGATTTAGGACGAGGCAACAGGAGACTGGACTGCAGAAGGTTTATGGGAGGCTCTGAGTTACTTTAATGGGAATAAAGCAGAAGACATCAGAAACTTGTCTAGGAGGTCACTGAGCCGACTTGCCCAGCAAACTAACATTAAATATAGCATTGCCTGTGTGTAAAATACTATTAAGCGACCCATGATACAATCTCAGTAGTCCATCCATTCTTATCAGTTTTAAAAAAAAGTCTATGTCAAAGCTGCCTGCCCCTGGTGGCTTTGGTGAAGGATGCCGTAATTGAAATAAAGGAGACTGAGGTGCATAAACATTTAGAGGAGGTTAAGAGAGGGGGTATTTGCTGAAGCCGCTGGTTCTCGGATGGTAAATATAGATTCTTCAATAGCAGGAGGAAGACATGTCTGTTGTGTCTTTTCCATGCATGTACTTTAAAGAAACCTTTATGAAGCAGGAGTTAAAGTAAAATAAATAAATGAAGGAGATGAAAGAATGACTAACTTTAAAGGTCAGTAAGCATTCCGAGCTGAACCATTGTACTGACACAAAGAAACAGAAACCTTTGTAACATCATTTTTATATTTTTTTTGCTTCCTAGAAACCTTTCTTTTTGTATACACACGGTCTTGTTAAATGCTTGACAATGGGAAACTGTGCTACGCTTTTTTTGCACAGGCAGAAAACGCTCTTCTTTCAATAAATATCTATTTTTGTCTTCTTACCAGTTCAAACTAACGCAGCAAGCTATTTTTTCAACCCAAAGTCAACCAACCGTGGCATCCACAATGAAAGAGCCAGACAGTGGGCTTGACACAGTATCTGCTAACGCAAGGTGAGAAGATAGTCATGAACCTTCATGACACGAAACAGCTGGAACAGAGACTTGTGTTTGTTTGTTATATCAATAGAGCCATTTTAGGAAAACTGCAAAATGAAAAGTTAAAGGTTCTGTAGTGTCATTCTAAGTCCTTGGAAATCCCCTAGGAAAAGCCCCCGAAATTTGAAATCACCAAGACCATCGGACGTTAAAAGAATTATAAGCAAATGTATAGATTAAGAGACAAATGTGTTTTGTTAGGTCTCTGTGGTGTCTTCCATTTACGACATCACTATATATGGATTAATTTGTCAAACATTTCCCATAGAAATTGGTTCATTTACATATTTAGCAACAATATTTGAACCCAAATCCCTTGGTTGCTCTTTTATTTTGAGTGTTTCAATAAAAGTTACAATAAAGCAGTAGCTCTCAGCCTGTCTAACCTCAGGACCCACATTTTTTCTTAGTCATTAAGACCCCCCCCCCTCCTCATTCATAAGAATTTCTTATGAATGGGGACTCGACTCTAGTTCGGTTTATAGAAAGCCAATAGTATTCTATAAGCCGAAAGTCTTTAAAACGAACGACGTTCGGTTTATAGAATACATGTAATGCTATTGCTATTCTATAAACCGAACGACTTTCGGTTTATAGAATAGCCATAGGATTACATGTAGTACATAAGCCGAAAGTCTATAAACCGAAAGTCGTTCGGTTTATAGGCTGTCGGCATTTAACTATACAGAGACAGAGTCTCCATTCATAAAATTATGAATGGAGACTTTGTCTCCGTGTAGTAAAATGCCGAAAGCCTATAAACCGAACGATCGGTTTATAGACTTTCGGCTTATGTAATACATGTAATCCTATGGCTATTCTATAAACCGAAAGTTCGGTTTATAGAATAGCAATAGGAATACATGTATTCCATAAGCCGACAGCCTATAAACCGAACGTTCGGTTTATAGGCTGTGGGCATTTTACTACACGGAGACAAAGTCTCCATTCATAATTTTATGAATGGAGACTCTGTCTCCGTATAGTTAAATGCCGGCTTTTAACTATACGGAGACAAAGTCTCCATTTATAATTTTATGAATGGAGACTCTGTCTCCGTATAGTTAAATGCCCACAGCCTATAAACCGAACGATCGGTTTATAGACTTTCGGCTTATATAATACATGAAATCCTATGGCTATTCTATAAACCGAACGTTCGGTTTATAGAATAGCAATAGGAATACATGTATTCCATAAGCCGACAGCCTATAAACCGAACGTTCGGTTTATAGGCTGTGGGCATTTTACTACACGGAGACAAAGTCTCCATTCATAATTTTATGAATGGAGACTCTGTCTCCGTATAGTTAAATGCCGGCTTTTAACTATACGGAGACAAAGTCTCCATTTATAATTTTATGAATGGAGACTCTGTCTCCGTATAGTTAAATGCCCACAGCCTATAAACCGAACGTTCGGTTTATAGGCTGTGGGCATTTAACTATACGGAGACAAAGTCTCCATTCATAATTTTATGAATGGAGACTCTGTCTCCGTATAGTTAAATGCTATTGTATTCTATAAACTGACTCTATTTCGGCTTATAGAATGCAATAGTACTACGAATGAACGAATGATTTTCCTTTATTAACCATTCGTTCATTCGGCTTTAGTTAGCTTAGCATTTTCGTTCTTCGTTTTTCGGGCGAATGGACGAAAATGCAATTTTCGGACGAAAATGCATTCGTCCGAAAACGAATGCACATGTCTAGTATATATTCACATGTAAATTGCTTTTTTAATAAAAAATTATGATATAAAAAAAATCTTGTTTTTATTTCCTTTTATGTGACAATGCTGCCTCTCTCTTTCCCTTGCCCCCAGATTTGTCGCTCTCCCCCCTTAGTGTTGTCTCTCTCTCACCCTCCCTTTGGCTCCCCCCTCGCTCCCCTTGTGTCTGTCTCTTCCCCCCTTCCCTTCCCTTGTTTCTCTCTGCCCCCCTCCCCTTGTTTCTGTCTCTTCCCCCCTTCCCTCCCCTTGTTTCTCTCTGCCCCCCCCTTTGTTATTCTGTCCCCCCCTCACCTGTTTCTTGCTCCCCCCCGCACACCCCTTCTTACCAGATCATCGACCACAGCGATACACAGCGCATGCGCACGCCTATCCAGCCGTTTGGGAATGCGCGCGTCCGTTGTTGTGTTCTTAAGGTGGTAAGTAACACGGGGCGTAGGGACATAAGGGGGCAAGCATTCTGGTGAGGGCTGCCTCATCTTGATGGGATTTGTGATCCTCCTGCTGCATCAATAATACAGCAGGAGGATCACAAATCCCATCAAGATGAGGCAGCCCTCACCAGGATGCTTGCCCCCTTATGTCCCGACGCCCCGTGTTACTTACCACCTTAAGAACACAACAACGGATGCGCGCATTCCCAAACGGCTGGATAGGCGTGCACATGCGCTGTGTATCGCTGTGGTCGATGATCTGGTAAGAAGGGGTGTGCGGGGGTGTGTGAGGGGGGCGGGAGGTGGGTTGCGCAGCTGGCGCATGCGCGGTGGTCACAAAGTTACAGCTGAGTTATCAGCTGTAACTTTATGCGCATGCGCAGTGAGCAAATTCTCCTGCGATTGCGCAGGAGAATTTGCTCCAGAAATTTGTCAGAACACCGGCATTTAACTATACGGAGACAGAGTCTCCATTCATAAAATTATGAATAGAGACTTTGTATCCATATAGTTAAAAGCCGGCATTTAACTATACGGAGACAGAGTCTCCATTCATAAAATTATGAATAGAGACTTTGTATCCATATAGTTAAAAGCCGGCATTTAACTATACGGAGACAGAGTCTCCATTCATAAAATTATGAATGGAGACTTTGTCTCCGTGTAGTAAAATGCCCACAGCCTATAAACCGAACGTTCGGTTTATAGGTTGTCGGCTTATGGAATACATGTATTCCTATTGCTATTCTATAAACCGAACGTTCGGTTTATAGAATAGCCATAGGATTTCATGTATTATATAAGCCGAAAGTCTATAAACCGATCGTTCGGTTTATAGGCTGTGGGCATTTAACTATACGGAGACAGAGTCTCCATTCATAAAATTATAAATGGAGACTTTGTCTCCGTATAGTTAAAAGCCGGCATTTAACTATACGGAGACAGAGTCTCCATTCATAAAATTATGAATGGAGACTTTGTCTCCGTGTAGTAAAATGCCCACAGCCTATAAACCGAACGTTCGGTTTATAGGCTGTCGGCTTATGGAATACATGTATTTCTATTGCTATTCTATAAACCGAACGTTCGGTTTATAGAATAGCCATAGGATTTCATGTATTATATAAGCCGAAAGTCTATAAACCGATCGTTCGAATTATAGGCTTTCGGCATTTTACTACACGGAGACAAAGTCTCCATTCATAATTTTATGAATGGAGACTCTGTCTCTGTATAGTTAAATGCTGACAGCCTATAAACCGAACGACTTTCGGTTTATAGACTTTCGGCTTATGTAATACATGTAATCCTATGGCTATTCTATAAACCGAAAGTCGTTCGGTTTATAGAATAGCAATAGGAATACATGTATTCCATAAGCCAACAGCCTATAAACCGAACGTTCGGTTTATAGGCTGTCGGCATTTTACTACACAGAGACAGAGTCTCCATTCATAAAATTATGAATGGAGACTTTGTCTCCGTGTAGTAAAATGCCCACAGCCTATAAACCGAACGTTCGGTTTATAGGCTGTCGGCATTTTACTACACGGAGACAAAGTCTCCATTCATAATTTTATGAATGGAGACTCTGTCTCTTATTAGTTAAATGCCGACAGCCTATAAACCGAACGACTTTCGGTTTATAGACTTACGGCTTATGTAATACATGTAAAAAACCTATGGCTATTCTATAAACCGAAAGTCGTTCGGTTTATAGAATAGCAATAGGATTACATGTATTCCATAAGCCGAAAGTCTATAAACCGAAAGTCGTTCGGTTTATAGACTCTCGGCTTATAGAATACAAGTAATACTATTGCCTTTCTATGAACCGAACGAGAGCCCCATTCATAAGAATTTCTTATGAATGGGGCTCTCGTTCGGTTTATAGAAAGCCAATAGTATTACATTGTATTCTATAAAACGAACGAATAAAAATTAACGAAACGAAAATAATGAACGAATTTCGTCTGAAACGAATGCACTAATGAACGAAATTCGTTTTAGACTAAATAAATAACATTTTCGTCCGAATGGACGAAAACGAAACGAAAATTTTAGTTTTGCACATGTCTACTAGTAAGTGGCGCTTAAGTCGTCCCAGTAATGCCCCGCCCATAACTATATATTTAGCCACTCCCACAAAACCAAGAGTGTCCCTCTTTGGTTATCTGAAATGTTGGGAGGTATGCATGAAAACACATTCTGCTCTTAATCTATTTATTTGCTTGCAATTTCAGTAACCCAATGCATAGAACTTTTTTTGGAAATCTCCACATTTTCAGTACAGACACTGTTTAAGTGGTGTAGTCCCTTTAAAGGTACAGTATTGCTTCATGACAAAAAA
>CM069857.1:272170084-272257584 GCA_036172795.1 Pelodytes ibericus
GTTAGTATTAGGTCTTAGGGGTTAGTGTTAGGGCTTAGTGGTTAGTTAGTATTAGGGCTTAGGGGTTAGTGTTAGTATTAGGGGTTAGTGTTAGGAGTTAGTGTTAGGGGTTAGTGTTAGTATTAGGGCTCAGTGGTTAGTGTTAGTATTAGGGCTTAGTGGGTAGTGTTAGTATTAGGGCTTTGGTGTTAGTGTTAGGGTTAGTATTAAGGGTTAGTATTAGGGGTATTAGTGTTAGTATTAGGGGTATTAGTGTTAGTATTAGGGGTATTAGTGTTAGTATTAGGGGTATTCATGTTTTGATTCTGGGGTTAGTATTGGGGTTCGTGGGTAAGTATTACTGTTCGGGGTGTAAGTATTAGTGTTTGGGGGTAAGCATTAGTGTTCGGGGGGTTAGTATGGGGGTTTTGGGTACATTTTAGGGGGAAGGTTAATTTATTAGGGGGATGTTTTCTGTGATTATAAGTGTTGCTAGTTCAGCGCTGAACTGTCAGCACTTACATTGCGGTAGCAAAACGACCCGTGATGAACTGTCCTTGTGTAAGCAGTGAACAGATGATCACTGCAATAACAGATTATGCTTGGCTGTTTCTTTATTGAAGGGGAACCTATTTTAGCAGTAGGATAACCTATTTTAGGTTATCAAATAACTTGCAACATAAACCACTCAAACATCGTTTTTTTAATGTATTCATTTGGATTTAAAAAGAAATTAAATGTTGCGACAGAATCTTCGCATTTCTCAATTCAAAAGAATACATAGAAGCTCATAGGTAACCTTTAGTCAAATATTGAATGGACAACCTTTACATGTGGAGAGAAAAGGCCAGCGCAAAGATGCATCTAAGACTATGCAAAACAACTAGGTTTGCCACCCAGCCGGTATTTTACCGGTGGGTCTATAAAAAGTTGGCTTGATGTCAATGTTAAGTCTATGGAGGCACTAGCAAGGCTGGTATTTTTTGTAGAAAAGGTGGCAACAAACTATTTTTAAACTAGCGATGGCAATTGTAAAGAAACTGTACATATAACCTTCATGTAACCTAGAACCTCATTCTCACACATGTACCAGAGTATAAAAAGAATGGTTATTGATATGCTTGCTTTGATATCCGTAAAGGGACCAGGAATACTGATATCAGTATCCAATCACCACCTTCAACAAAAAGCAATAGGAAACCAGAAGTAAAAAAATAAATAAAAAACAATGAAGACTGAAGGAAAACATATATATATATATATATATATATATATATATATATATATATATATATATATATATAAAAGAGAAATTTAGAGAGTTATCTATAAAGAGCAAATTGGATGCTTATGAATACTTACAGAAGCCAATATAGTTAAAGCTGCTAATATAGCTGGTTAGTGCATTTTTTTAATTTCAAAAATCCTTCTCATTCAAGAGTAATTCGTAGTCATGCTGTGCCATATGCCAGATTGGCATAGGTAACCCGCGTGAACTACCAGAGAGTAAGATATAGCGTTCGATGTCTGGCTATAGCTACAAGATAAATTAAAGGTGAAATGACATAGCCCACAGCTGAGATGACCAAGTTTTTCCCTCACAAGCCAACTCGAACACATGTCTCTGAATCAAAACTGCCTCGCTCTGAAGCCTCTTGGTCCAATTGCGCTGATTGATTACTGGAGTCTGAAATCTATTTCATGCTTCAAAATGACTGTATCCAATTTAACTTTAGTAATAAGTGACCCCTGTCATATGTGAAATGAGAATATCATTAACTTCCTTCAGCTGGCTAATCACCGTTCTCAAGCGCTCGGTGAAGGCATCTTCATTTAAATGACAACAATGTAAAGCATTAAAATTAACTCGTTTTCAGCTGTTTTGTAAAAGACATATTAGATCTTGGTTCCCTTGGTAACGACGGACTTTTTCCCTGTTCTTATTCCTGTTGCAATATTACATCTCCAGTGTAATTACATCTCCAGCATTGCTCCAGATAATCCGTACCGCTTGGGCATATTACTTGCAGCCTTAATATTAGGCTTTTACTGCATGTGTTGGTGCTACTGTTAGAGATGGTACAGCATGTTGGGCTGTATGTTTATGGACATACCCGGTGAGGTGAGAAAAGTAGTGCGACTGTGACACCAAATTACCACCCGTACATCAGTAATGCCAAAAAAGAATAGTCATCGAGATTTAAAGAATTTTGTTGCAGACTATTTGTAAAAAAAAAAAAAAAAGTTGAAAAGTGGCACCTTTTCTTAACATCACATTACTGCACTACAATTCTGTTATTTTTTGGCCTTTTTATGTACTACACAATAATTTGCAATTTGAGAATAAAAACTGTTGACCCTTTTTGACATGTATAAAACGTGTTTAGATAGATTTATACATACAACAAAGAAGTAGGGCCAAATTATGACTAAAGTAATAATAAATGGCCCCAATATCTATATATAATACCTACTGATTCGACTGTAGACCTGCAATCTCTCCCTTTCTCATATCGGGGGGCAAAGGAAAGAGAGATCCTGAATGATGAAGTGTAGGATCTGATCCTGAAAATAGGCAGGGTTAAGCAGTCTTAAAAAAAAAAAAAATGATACCCTCACACTAACAGTGAGCGGGACCCCCATGAAAGACATCACAGCAAAACAAGTAGTGAACGGAACTCAGCACCGCTCACCATGAAAGTAAGTAAAAGGCCTGGCAGGTAGATGTAAATCACGGTCTACAAACTAGATGTAGACAAATATCCTCAGGGATTGTGGAAATAAAGTGCCCATGCTCACATCAATGCTTAACAACTACTCATGGACTTTAACAGCCAGCTTAGCTTTTTTTAGGAGCTTGATAAATTGTGCGCCCCTAGAGTTCAAAGTAAAAGAATAACAAATGGTAGGTCAGCAGTAGAGATTGTACAAGCCATGGCTCCCGGGTTCACATATGTGTGAAACCAACACAAACAGTTTCTGTAATTTGTTTTGGCAAGTTTGTATACAAAGGCTGTCTTAACACTGAACCAGTATTTCTGTCTGAATATGCAATTTTAGGCTGGGAATACAAATTAAGAGTTTATGAAAATATTCCCACAGTACAAGGAACAGATGAGTAATACAAACAAATAGTGTTATACTCCACATGTAAAAGTAAATAAATAATTCAGCTTCCAAAAATGAACTCCTCAGGTGCATACAATGAAATCAAACAGAACTTGGGAGCACAAAAAACATATGGCAATAAAAAAGAAACAACATATAGTGTAATAGACTAAACCAAACGGTGGTGGGGGTGGGTGGGTGGTTATGGGTAAGTATACACTGACAAACCACTCTTGATTAAAGAGCCAAGCTGTATAACTGAATGGATGTAGTTGAGGTAATCAGCATGAATGAGGT
Source organism: Pelodytes ibericus (assembly GCA_036172795.1). Taxonomy (NCBI): domain Eukaryota; kingdom Metazoa; phylum Chordata; class Amphibia; order Anura; family Pelodytidae; genus Pelodytes; species Pelodytes ibericus. Next base: position 272,173,469 of record CM069857.1, read on the forward strand.
AGAATTGGATGAGAGTAATCTTCTTTCAATTCCAAAACACTATAAAAACTGTAGAAAGAGACAACGGGGCAGCATCTATAAAATGACAGTGCACAAAGTACATAATACACTTTCAGTCAATGTTTGCAAACAAAATCAGTTGTTAAAGTTATTTGGATTTTCTCCAAAGCAGATACACAGCACTATTTTCTGTATTCCTGAAGAAGCTGGCATTGTCAAGTGAAACACGTTGAGTTGAATTTACACAGAATTTCCTCGGAGCTGGGATACTTGGAACATCTGGGGACTTCTTGCTGCTACCATTTGCCCACTGTAATTAGCAATTTTGCACAACAGATTCTATTGTGCCGACATTGATTGTAAGTGTATTATGTACTTTGTGCACTGTCACTTTATAGATGCTGCGCCGTTGGCTTTTCTGCTGTCATTATAGTGTTTGCTTTTTTTAGAATTAAAAGAAGATTACTCTCATCCTCTTCTATCTCTTTCATGGTGATTACGTCCACTTTAATCAAGGATTGTAATGGGTAAGTATGTTTACTTACCCATACTCACCCATCGCTTGTGTGACTGTATTACACTATATGTTGTTTCTTTTTTTACTTGTTGCGCTCCCAACAAACAGATGAGTACAGGTTTTAAACGGCAGTATACACTCTTGTGGAGCGGTACTGATTTGAATGTTGTGGAAAAAATCTTAATAAGGAATTACACTTTATCATTCGGTCTAAAATTATCTCTGCAAGTCTTTGAAAAAAGAAACACCACAATGCACTCAATGTATTATCTGATTGCTTTGTTTGAGTTCCATCATTCTCAGATGGCAAAAATTATTTAGTGGCTTCTGGTGCATCTGTATCAGCCCATCAGCAATCATAAGTCACAAACAGACACACAGATAAAGTACAGAGAATGATAGGCAGACAAGACAATTGGACTGAAAGATAGGAAGTGCTTGGCACTGGGGTATTTAAAAGTGTAGCAGTCCCAGCTCACTGAGTCAGGTTAGAGAGCAGACCAGGGGGTCTATTGTTCTCCTGCGCCTCTTGCCAGCCCTCCCCTAATGATATTCATGAAAGAGGGAATTGACAGGGGAACTTCCCTGCATTTCAGCTGAACTTACATTTTTTTCCACCTTAGCTACTTTGGCCTTAAGTTTGAAATTCCCTTGTTAATTCCCTGCAATTATGTAATTTACGTTTCTCTGCACAATTTACAGTGCTATATCTAGGTTTCAGAAATGTTATTATCAGGAGACCTTTGGTTACCATATAAATGACTACATCACCCCTACACTCGTGTTATTTTATTCGTTTTAATGGAATAGCTTTGGGCTTGTGAACTATCCTTGTATTACAAATTCCATGTAATCCAGACTACACTGACAGTGTCTCATTTTAATTCCCTGGGATCTAATGCATAGAATAGGGAAATGAAAAGGAAAACATGTTTTTGTTGATTTGTTTTTATTGCACACAAATAAAAACACCAAAAAACAAATGTATTCGATTTACCATCTGTAGAGTGAAATGTTAGACTTTTTTTTTCCCCCAAAAGGTCATTATTAACATATGTGATGCACTGTGAGAAGGGGTGAGAAGCTATCAAAGCATGAACAAGTTTCCAGCCATTAGCTTATCATTACATGGGGCGAACTGAAATAAAATTATTTCACTACTCTAATTAAGTTCCGTAGCCTTTTTGCGTCTGTCTTTGACGATGGAGCAGTCTGTATAAATCGCTGCGTGCTGTTAAAGTGGGACTAAACTTTACCCAAAAAGTTCAAGTCAATCAGAATCACTTCTGTCTGATTTAAACCCCTTTGAAAGCAAAAGAGATGTAAATAGAGACATTTTCAAGGCCTGACAAATCAGAGTAGAATGGGTGAACATGAATGGTAAGGAGGTGGAAAAGGAGTGATTGAATAAATATGTGCCAGAAGGGGAGATATAGGTAATTATTTAGGTTATTAATCAGATTTAAAAAAATATAAATCAAAAATGAAAATTATAAATCTAAAATGTATAAAAACTCTTGCGCTGTAAAGTGTTGGGAGGGGTGTAAAGTGGTATAAGAAGGCTCAATCGCCTGTACACCTTTCAACAAATCCTGAAACTTTTCAGTGTGGGAGAAGGCTATCCTCCAAACAGTATTAGGTGGACATTCCCCGAAATTAATATGCAGTGGTGGTACAACAAAAATGTATGTAACCGTTATTTGGCACCACCAGTATGTTTACTGACATTATTCATGAATTTGGTGGTGCATGCTTCATAAAGCATGTTCAATAATTTGCATGCTCCACCCACAGCTCATTGTTGCAGATTCTGACCATACAGCTGTACACTCAGACCTCAGCTTAGCCAGAAATCCCCCCACTGAACATCTTAATAAATGCTGTTACTATTCTTAAAGGTGATGAATTACGGTCATCATGTGTAGGTCGAAATCAATCTTACCTGAATTGCTACTGCTCGAGCAACCAATCCTCTGAGGTATTGCAAGGGGTCTTCTGGGCCTTCCCATTTGCTTTGCCATGTCACTGGGCACTGGAAAGAAACACCACATGCATTGCATGTTTATTAAACCACAATATACAAATCTATGATACATCTTACACCAACACAAACAAGAAGACACAGCAGGATTAAAAGAGCCCTGTTGTGGGATTCTAATTAGACTAGGCCATTAAATGATACACACTTGGCAGATAGGCAGCATAAGTCTTTAGCATGCTGGAAATTCCAATTAAACTGTAAATATTATGTTCTGAACCTCAATTAATCAAGGTCACCTTTTTAAATTCAAAAAAGAAGTTTGAATGACAGGCAGGAACTTGTTTTAATGTTTATTCATACTGTATTTTACCAGGAAGGATACATTTCTATGTCTCATGCATTCAAATACTTCCTGAAGAATATGTCCAATGCAGTGTTACAAAAGTGACCCCCAACATTATACATGATAAGTAAGTGCTGTTAGAATCCCACACCACAAACATTTCAACATATGAAACACGTGCATGCACATCCAATATGGTCATACATTTACAGGTTCCTTTTTGGTTCTGGAGGCCTGATCCAAGCCTAGTGAATGATTTAATGGTTTGCGGAAGGTTGTTCCACATGTGCAGAGCTGGACCTGAATTTGCTGGCTGTGTGGGAGCTGGAGTGAACACACTGCTCAGGTTTTGCAGGCGATTGCCAGAGGGGAGGTTACAACCTTGGCAAATGATGTGACGTTTGTGTCTGGCGTTGAGCATCACAGTAACATCATAGTGATGGGTAGTATGCACTGGAGCACAGTAGCATAGAGAATTCTACATATTCTTTGGTGCAGATCCATGTGTTACACTGATCAGCCATAACATTATAACTAATATAGTGTAGGTCCCATTTTGATACCCTGACCCAACGAGGCATGGACCCCACTAGACCAAAATCCAATAGGAAAAATATGATGGCACTCCAGTTTGTCAAAAAAAAAATCAACATAAATCCTGTAAGTTGTGAGGTGGGACCTCCTTGGATTGGACTTGTTTGTCCAGCACATCCCATAGATGCTCGATTAGATTGAGATCTGGGGAACTTGTTGTGTTCCTCAAACCATTCGTGAACTATTTTTGCTTTGTGTGCCAATGCCACCAATACTGTTTCCATGAAAGGATGTACATGGTCTGTAACAATGCTTAGGTAGGTGGTATGTGTCAAAGTAACATCCACATGAATGGCACGACCCAAGGTTTCTCAGCAGAACATTACCCAAAGCATCACACTGCCTCCGTCGGCATGCCACCCGTCAGTGGTCATAAAGTTATGGCTGATATTGTGGTGTATATCACAATAATAAATGACAGGCAATTGCAATTTTTGCAAGTTCCATTCTACCCTTATATTAGGACATTGTCAAAGATTCTACATGCTTATTGGAACTTTTATTTGTGTGTATTGTATATAAAAAGTAGTAATGTCAAGCAAAACAAGATAGGAACACACTTCTATGTTGCCTTGCAATTCAGGAGGCTAAATTAAAAATTCAAGGAGCTGCTTGTGTTAAAAGCCAAGGAAATTGGGAGAAAAAGTTTAATCCATCCGAGCTCTGATTACAAATGCTACAGAGCAGGATGCAAATCTCTGGAATTCAGTTTCACATAATCATAATACAATGTCCAATGTTAATAGAAAGATAGTATTTTTTAGCTAGTCAATCCTTATCTCCCAGTTAATGCTGTAATTATCAAGATAAAACTGGGGCAACTTTGCAGTAAATATCCCGTCCCGAAAAAAGAGAATTAATGGGATGTGCTGATATAAAAGTAAAGAAAAATGATCACAAAAACAAAAAAGGAAGGATAATGTTTGTTATGAATGATTGATGTAGTACCTACCAATGCACCAATCATTACGCATTTTTTTTGTACCATATTGACTTTACCCTTAACAAAAATAAACGTAAGAGAGCTCTAGCATAACTTTTTAAAAATATGCATCTGCTTGGTGTTAACAAAGATAACTATTTTATTTTAATGCATGTGGAACCACAGTGCTGGTTTGATGTAACAATAATACACGTTCTAACAAGTGATGTGCTTAAGAAATGTAATTATACATCACAGCAATTATAAACTTATTATAAGTGCTATGAAAAGGATGCAACGGCCGAGTAGAAGAAAAAAGCACAAAACAAAGACCCCCAACTTAATTCAGCAATGTAAACACGATGTATGAACGAATGCCTTGGATGCACCTTACCTTCTGATCCAACAATGCACTCGCCAGCCTCTGTACTTCAGAAGTCAACAATGACGTCCCTCTGATCACTTTACTGAGAGCTGCCAGCGACTGATGGATACTTTGTAGCAGGCGAATGGCGTTGAACTGTTCAAGAATGATAAATGACAAGATGGGCGACCCGTGTCGTTCCGTGGGCGGCGATACCTTCTGATGAATCAAATTGGAATTCTGGAAGGAAATTTAAACAGTGTCATATATGGGAAAACCTTTTCATTTGTCTTGTTTCTGAGCCATTAATGTGACATTTTGTAACCAGACTATATAAAAACAGACCACAGGATCATTTTAATAAAGAAAGCTTTTAAATGACTGTGTGAGGCAAAAAAACAAAAGAGAGTACACAATATTGGTGATGAATACTTTATAAGTAAATGTGAAATAATAAGCAGTAACATTAAAGCCCAATACAAGGTTTCATACCTAACGGGATACTCAGGGCATCAAGCCAAGTTTGATGCACATTATAGTTTGTTCGTGCGAGGGCATGCAGTAAATCCCCAGGGATACATTTCACAGTTCCTTTTCTAGCCCTCCCTCAGCTTTTATTGAAGTTGCAAGCACACCTGCCTAACAGAACCAGACCTTGAGCACTGAGCATGTGCAGGGAGAAGCGGATCAACACCTCTCTGTTTTATTCTTCTAATTTAGTGTTGAGTAAATACTTCAGAGGTGCTTGGTTGCATAGGGAGTAGGGTAGCCACCTGGCCAGTATTTTATCGGCAGGCTGGTAAAAAATTGGCATGAGGCAAATGTTGTCTATGGAGACAGTACCAAGGCTGGTATTTTTTTGAAGAAAAGGTGGCAACCCTAATAGGGAGAGGTATTAGCAGAATGCTTGGTTGCATAGGGAGAGGTATTAGAAGAAAGCTTGGTTGCATAGGGAGAGGTATTAGCAGAAAGCTTGGTTGCATAGGGAGAGGTATTAGCAGAATGCTTGGTTGCATAAGGAGAGGTATTAGCAGAATGCTTGGTTGCATAGGGAGAGGTATTAGCAGAATGCTTGGTTGCATAGGGAGATGTATTAGCAGAATGCTTGGTTGCCTAGGGAGAGGTATTAGCAGAATGCTTGGTTGTATAGGGAGAGGTATTAGCAGTAGAAAGAGGGAAGTGCTCATGCCATTGTACAGAACACTGGTGAGACCTCACTTGGAGAATTGTACGCAGTACTGGAGACCGTATCTCCAGAAGGTTATTGATACTTTGGAGAGAGTTCAGAGAAGGGCTACTAAACTGGTTCATGCGTTGAAGGATAAAACTTACCAGGAAAGGTTAAAGCACCTTAACATGTATAGCTTGGAGGAAAGACGTAACAGGGGGGATATGATAGAAACATTTAAATACATAAAGGGAATCAACAGTTTAAGAGAAGAAAAACTACCACAAGAAGCATTGTCTTAAATTAGAGGGGGGAATGTTTAAAGGTACGGTATTTACTCGAATCTAATGCGCACCTTTTTTAACCAAATTGTGTCTCCAAATTTTGAGTGCGCATTAGAATCGATGGCACATTAGATTCACGTGTTTTATATTGCAACTTAAACCAAAATATATATATATATTTTAACAAAAAGGAAAGTACAACGCAATAAAGACAAACTGCCGTACTACCCTCTCTTAAAAATGCCATCATATTGTATAGTATATAGTGTCAAACATAATAAAAGTAAATTGCTAGCATAAACTAATTGTTATAAAAAAATACTTCTTATATAAATGTGCATTACATTCGCTGGTGAAAAAATTCTTTGGCTTCAAGGTGTCAAAATTTGAAGTGCGCATTAGATTAGATGGCGCATTAGATTTGCGTAAATACGGTTATATCAGGATCTATTAATTATGAGAAACAAAACACCTTAAATAAATATGTCATATGTAATAGTGCTAACCAACCACAGAGATTTGCAAACAGATTCACTGTATAAAGGAAATTAATCAGCAGAATAAAATGTTGCAAACTGAAGATTACATACCATGCAGATTAACAAAAAGTATATTACATTTCTAAGACACATGTATTCAATACAGAAGAAAACAAACAACACAGTTTCTGTTTACCTCATAGGCTCATTATTGGAAAAATGCACTAGGCCTAACTGAAGCCTGACTAAATTTAATAACGGTCTGGTGCAGCATTTCATAAAGAAAAGCAAGTATGAACCAACAGCACTAAACCACTGGAATGGAAAAACAAAAAGATTAGATATCAAGGGCTGCACAGTATGACAGCAGGTCTCATTCCGCTGTATATGAATTATATTTTATAGTATATTCGGCCGGTGCCCAGTAATGTGATAATGTACTCATTGTGCAGACCTTCAGGGGTCATATTTAGTTATAAACAACTTAGTGTAATACATGATGACATTACTTTCACCAATTACAGTTACGTTATTCATTAACCCCCAATCATCCATAAAACTTTCAGTGAGTCTTATTTACAGATATCTGCCAGTGTATTTGCTTTCCGCTTCACTGAGCAAAGTTAAATTATTTGTCATCACTTGAGATTTCATTTTCAAAATGTCTCTGATAAGCGCACAGCAGTGGCTGAATGCAGGGAACCCTTCATTCCATAAGAGGTGACCGTGAAGACACCCAGACACTATTTAAATAAAGTAAACAGAGGAAGCTTTAGCAAAAATACTGCAGTATGTCACTTTAATGTTTTTAACACAAACAACTTTTCTAAATATGAACAGGCCACTGCCTGTGTTTTTTTTTTTTTTACAGACCACTGCCTGTTTTTTTTTTTTTTTTTTTACAGACCACTGCCTGTTTTTACAGACTTCACATATTTCGTATTACACTTATGAATGGGGAACTTTCTCCAACATTCATATCAGCATCCAATCTGCAACTTGTTGATTTTTTTATTTTTTATTATTATTTTTTTTAAGCGATGACTTACTCAGGCACAGATCTGATGTGGAGCGCCATACTTAGAAACATTTTGTTGATTTAAAGCTTGTAAAGGAGTTGCACAACAGATCTCTGCCTGTGTAACCTCCCTCGACTTATTCTAGACACCAGAGACGTGCGTGGCTCCTTCTTCTCTCTGGAACGCAGTAAGTTAGTGTACATGGAGAGAAAGATGACTGTGTTAACCAATAATAAAAATGTGCCTATATTTAAACACGACAGATGTTGTGAAATACAATTCCTATGATGCGCATTTAGCCAGTTGGTTGGATGAGCTTTGTGGGAGTTGCAGTCCACAAGAGATGGTGTGTAAAGGTTAGTCATCACCATGGCAACCATTTGGCTACGTAATATTTGGGGAATACGTATCCCTTGATGCCTGGAAACCTTAGTTCACATCAGCTTAGGTGTTTAAGTCGTCATGGGTGCTGTGGGCATTTTATTGTGTGCCTGGCAAGTGCAGTGGGCATTATATGGGGGGGTGGAGTTCGCAGTGTGTGTTACAGGTGCTGTATGTGCTATGGGGGTGCCAAGTTATACACAGTGAGGTTGTCTGGCTCCTAACATTTTGTAGTGGATCCTTATAGAAACATAGAATGTGTCGGCAGATAAGAACCATTCGGCCCATCTAGTCTGCCCAATTTACTAAATACTTTCATTAGTCCCCAGTTCCCTATCTTATAGCTAGGATAGCCTTGTGCCTATCCCATGTATGCTTAAAATCCTTGACTGTGTTTACCTCTACCACTTCTGCTGGCAGGCTATTCCATACATCCACTACATTCTCAGTAAAGTAATACTTCCTGAAATTACTTTTAAATCGTTGCCCCTCTAATTTTAGACTATATCCTCTAGTTGTGGTAGTTTTTCTTCTTTTAAATATACTCTATTCCTTTACTGTGTTGATTCCATTTATGTATTTAAATGTTTCTATCATATCCCGCCTGTTACGTCTTTCCTCCAAGCTATACATGTTAAGATGCTTTAACCTTTCCTGGTAAGTTTTATCCTTCAACTCATGAAACAGTTTAGTAGCCCTTCTCTGAACTTTCTCCAAAGTATCAATATTCTTCTAGAGATATGGTCTCCAGTACTGCGTACAATACTCCAAGTGAGGTCTCACCAGTGCTCTGTACAATGGCATGAGCACTTCCCTCTTTCTACTGCTAATACCTCTCCCTATGCAACCAAGTATTATGCTAATACCTCTCCCAATGCAACCAAGCATTCTGCTAATACCTCTCCCTATGCACCCAAGCATTCTGCTAATACCTCTCCCTATGCACCCAAACATTCTGCTAATACCTCTCCCTAAGCAACCAAGCATTCTGCAGATACCTCTCCCTATGCAACCAGGCATTCTGTTAATACCTCTCCCTATGCAACCAAGCATTCTGCTAATACCTCTCCCTATGCAACCAGGCATTCTGCTAATACATCTCCTTATGCAACCAGGCATTCTGCTAATACCTCTCCCTATGCAACCAGGCATTCTGCTAATACCTCTCCCTATACAACCAGGCATTCTGCTAATACCTCTCCCTATGCAACCAAGCATTCTGCTAGCATTTCCTGCTGCTCTATTATATTGTCTACCTACCTTTAAGTCCTCTGACATTATTACTCCTAAATCCCTTTCCTCAGATGTTGAGGTTAAGAGTGTACCAAATATTCTATATTCCTTGATGTGAATAAAATTGGTCGTGGCTTGATAGACATATAATAAAAGAAGCTATGGATTTAAAATAATGCTCACACATATAGTCATCACATGTCTCATAGAGACACCCGACAGGTCAGCATTGCTGCAAATAACACAATAATGATAAGTGGGACTAAAAGACAAATAGTTATAAAATAGAGGGACATAACATGAGAGACAGGAGATCAGTGCAGACAACAACATATGTGGAGGAAATGACCAAGGGTCATATGGAAGTCTATATGAAAGCTGAACATAGCTCTGCCATGGTTATGGAGAAATGAAAATCCAATACTATGGAAAGATGGGAAAAACTAGGAAGTTAACGGAGGAGAGGTACATACAATGGCCTACTGATGAGATCAAACAAATGCAACTGCTGGGGATAACTCAAATAGTCCACTGGCAAATGGGCACGCAGGTCTCCGGATCCATGGATTCACACTGTGATACTAACGGGAAGCCGATGTGATTCCCGAGATTCCGCTAAACTTCTGCTTTAATGGAGACACGGGAACTGGTCCCTAACAGCGCCAACGGAACGCGGCATTCGAACATTACGCATAGCATTATAATGGGGTTAACGTATATATAACATTCTGAAATATAAAAGGAGCTTTAGGTGAGTAAATGAAAAGGTAGAAGGATCCAACACTCTACATCTCATGAAAAAGACTTAATTATACTGTACTGCTTTTTTCCCCCCACTTATATCTGTACACCATTGAATGGGCTTCATTTTATACCCCATTACAGTAAGCATTACTGTAATTACTGTATTAAAAAAAGATTGCTGTTTTTAACTAAGATGTGGGGATTCACCAAAGCTAAGGTTCTGTGCAGCTTCTAATCATCATGTTATGAGAGGTGTCTATGATTAAGCCTCACGGCAAAACGCGTGACACTTTTCTCTCTCTATAAAAAAGAGACGATACATGGCACTCTAAATAGGGTGAAACTTGACTGTCGAACGCAGGCAACATTTCAACTGTCGCAAGTTTGTTTTCAAGCTTGATAAGAATCTTGCGAGAGTTGAAACGTTGCTTGCGAGAGTACTGCTGAAGATTTGGACAGCGTCTTCTTCAGAGCACCGAAAAAGTGCTTATGGGAATCATTTATATGAACAGTTCTCTGGCTGTTTTTTTAATTTTTTTTTTTAATGTAATGGATTTTTTAGTTTTTGCACAATAATCTTCAAGATTTAGACTCCACTGGATTCCTGTGGATTTACTTATTTTCTGGGGCTCGAAGGTGCACTAATTTGCTCACTATACCCTCTGTGTATAGTAAGAAGCGGCATAGGTTCCTCGAAGTGTTAGGAAATTCTATATCTTTATATATCATTTTGTTGTCTATTAAACTAGGATTGTACAAATGACACCAGACACAAGCTGGCCAGACATCTGAATTTAGGAGCCTGCCCTTCCTGCCCATAATGTTGTGACTAAACGACATCCTGATAGGTGCCTCAAAACTAAATATATCCAGTCTCCAGAGCAGTTGTGTAGTCAGATTTGAGTTCAGTCACATTCCCAGACTGATAAGACGAATATTTATATAATCAAATATATTTTTAGTCACATTAGCTAAAGACCTGGTAACAAACGAGGGTCAATGAACAGACAAATCACACTGCATCTAACCCAATACACATTATATGTTTGTCATTTATAGAATACCAATTTTACGTGAGTGGATGTAAAGACATATATAATCTATATCAGATACATTTGTAGTTGCAATCCAGACATTGACATTAGTAAAAGCCAAATGTAACAACCTGGTGCCTCCAGGTAAAATGTAGCTGCCATGTAAAATGGCAGCTATAGAAGTCCATGCGTTGCAATTTTGTTCGCCACACACTGACCAACTCCGCGAACCAAAGAGATAGCTGTGGGAAACGCTGTCCATTCGTCAAAGCCCCCGGCTGAGAGAAACTTCACACAAAATAGCTCACAAAGGTTTCGTGGACATTAAATGAGGTGCGTGGACATTAAATGCTATGAAAAACAAAGGTGTACCCAGCGCTGTGTGAGCACTTAGGCAGTGCTCAGTGCTGCCGACTTGGACCCAACGCGTTACGGAGCTCCTAATCGACTGCTTCATCAGGGGCATTGTTTCCCTTTTCCCCACAGTTCTCTGGTAAGCAAATAAACCCTGTTCAACACATACTGGCAAATTCACTAACTTTTCACATCTTCTGCACCACTCAGGTAGAGAGCTACAGCCTGCTGTATCTCAGTCTCATTGATTCATACTATCTAGCTTCTGCGCTTAGCAATAGCTTCATACAGATTTCCCTCATATCATCCATTACATTAGCTTAATCGATACACCCTCTAGTTATAGTTGCCACAGACAATTGATTTTCCCTCTTTGGCTCCATTATGTTGACTTATATCTCATATTAATGTAAGAATGTTTCTTTCTCCGCCCCCCCAAAGCATATTACAGCTCAAATTGTGGGTCTATTATAAACAACTCAAAGTTTGACAAATACAACTGTGTTTCAATAGTCTTCAGGGGGCTCCCATGGTAATATCTTTACAATAGACTTGGGTTTAGTGTGAAACAACATACACAGTGACTTATGGTAATAGAGTTGTGCATCTTTAGTTACACTACAAAAGATAGTGTCTTTGATAATACTATCATTTCCTGACAATAGAAATATTCTGCTTAAACTCAACAAACGGCGATATCAATTTATAACTGCATACGTCTTGTGCACAACCTTGACTACCCAGAATCCTAGACTCTATTTGAAGCCTACGCAAAGCTGAATCGTATAGCTGATCATTATAAAGCTGAATCGTATAGCTGATCACTATAAAGCTGAATCGTATAGCTGATCACTATAAAGCTGAATCGTATAGCTGATCACTATAAAGCTGAATCGTATAGCTGATCATTATAAAGCTGAATCGTATAGCTGATCACTATAAAGTCACGCCAAACTCTCACTCTGCTGTCATTACTAATGGTTGTTTATTTACCTCAATGTGCCAAAACATATGTGTACTTTCAAGAGCGAAACAAACCAATAAAAGCTAGTTTCCTTCATCAAAACAGCTGTAGCCTTGTTACGTACTGATACATTATCTTTTTCTCTGCAACACTTCTTTGCTTAGTAATTAAGATTTTGATGCAAGTTAACAGATTTGGACAACAGATTGATATAACTTAATTATGCCTCAAATAAATTTCAGATAGTTAGAGCTACTATAGTTTATCATTCATCTGTTTCTGGGCAGAAAATATCAGAGCGATGTCATAGTGCGGCACAGTAAGGCATGATGTACCCGTTTCATATCTCTTTATGGTATCAGGGATAGTAACTCTAACAATATCTCCAGTAGGACCTTTAGCTGGACACAGCAAGGACAAACATTTATGAGAGCGGAGACTTTGAGTGCACCAAGCTCCTTATGGCTTACGCCAATGGTGACCTCTTCTGACAAGTGATATAAGGCCAAATTTACATTCCAGACACTCTTATGCATTACAATTCCAGACTTTCTCCTGCAACTACCAATAGAATTTTGTTTGGGCCCTCACTTCACCATGGGTAAGTGACCATGTGCTAAAGAGGCCTTACATGAGCAATTTAGGTGTCATTTTACAGTGGATGGTGGCTCTGGTGAGTAACAAAATCTTAAATTATTATGTTAATATTTCTTTAACATACATTCCTAACAAAGCACCTTTCATATATATTTTATTTACTATTATTATTTTGAACACAAAAGAAAAATATTGCTTTCTGACAGGAAGAATGCTTTTGAGACAAAATATTCCGGACCAAACTAATTTAAGGGATAAATAAATAGCTTAGAAAGATGCACGGTTTGACCTTGACTGCTGCTTGCGGAATCAGTTCTCTTCTACTGATTAATTATTGGAGCATAAAAAAAACAATCACAGAGGGAGAAAAAAAAAAAAAAAAGAGTTTTATCGTTTGTGCTGTGATTAATCCTAAGGCAATGCGCAATTACTTACTGTCAGGTGGGAAGCGTCAAACATCCTCTATTGGAATAATGCTTAGAATGCCATTGCCATTGATAATGAATCAAAGACAGCAAAATATCTTGATAGTAAATAAAGTCTGAGGCTTTGATCAGTGGGATGCAAGTTTCTCTCTAAAAAGAGCCCGCAAATAAAATGATCAGTCAGAAATGGCATGGGGAATACATTGGACGCATGATCACTGCACACTTGAGATGTGACATAGGAATATATTAGATGCTGGAAAATGCTGACTTGCTTATGATTAAACTGTGGGAAGAATTTTAAATTATTAGTATTAATAGTTCTCACAAAATGTAAATTATAGGCAATAAGTGTCACCACTGTGAAAATACCATTGGCATACATTTTATAATTAACGAGCAGGATGTTAGCTAAACCTAGGCAAGAATTAGGCTTGTCTCTATGTAAGAGCTGTAGTCTCCATCTGGTCACACAAATGTCTGGTAAAAGACAAACGCGCCATGTACATACTGGTGATGCAACAGTTCTGTCCAAATCAGACCGTGGGATCTATGCAATAAAGAGTAAATAGTGGTACTGGTAAGGGCACTGGTAAGAGCAACAGACTACAGAATAATAGGAAATGGTGCACTAAACAGTGATATAACCAAATATTTTAGGCTTTTTGGACCTATTAGTTCAAGCCTTTGTGAGGTATGCATCCTACATACTTAATGCTGCATATTAATAACTGAAAAAATAATTAATTTATTTACCTACACTCAAACATAAAAAAAAAAAAAAAAAAAGTGAACTAAATATTTGGACAGTTCATGGAGGCCGATAACCCTAATCCCTACCTCTAAACTGGCCACTATGAAATGACCATGCTGGACCATCCCATTCTGTGAAAAAGTCCTGTACAAAGTGTAAAGATATATAAAATGTATTTTCTTTTATGTTTAAAAACCATAAACGTTGACTTTATATAATGAATAAAAAGCACAAATAGACTTTAACTGAGCTTGTATGGGTTGGAAATAATCACTGCACTAAAGACATGCATGATACATATATGTGGATATCTTTTAATACATTATATAACAGTGAATGTTTCTTTCTGAGGTTTCTCTATATATTAGTACAAAAAAAAATATTTTTTCATAAAAGAAAATAAATCCATTTTATCTTTACAATTATATTTGGTGTCCTAGCATTTTTAATCAACACAGTATATTGAATGTTTCACTTTGAGAGCGCTACCATGTTTGTTATATTTTTGCTATTTTTCTGTGGGAAATTATATTGGTATAAGTTTGGGACATTTTTAAGGATGTCATTTTTTTTAGATGAATTTATAATATTTTTCTCCCGAAAGGGTTGGTTTTAACAATTTTGAAACTATTCATTCGCAGTGGTGATCTCATTTTAGTGTCTCTTTTTCTTTTTCATTTTAATTCATATAGTATGTCTGACACTAATTATCGAGAAATGTCTTGTAAACATCCAATTATGTTATAGTGGAGCACACACAGTCATTATACATGGCTTCCAGCATTTAACAGCACAATATAGAAGCCAAAGCATTGTGTGAGACAGAATCATGTCATGTAGATGCAGATAAAGGCTTTTTTCCTCAGATCAGGAAAACTGGAGTATTGTACGCAGTACTGGAGACCGTATCTCCAGAAGGATATTGATACTTTGGAGAGAGTTCAGAGAAGGGCTACTAAACTGGTTCATGGGTTGAAGGATAAAACTTACCAGGAAAGGTTAAAGCATCTTAACATGTATAGCTTGGAGGAAAGACGTAACAGGGGGGGATATGACAGAAACATTTAAATACATAAAGGGAATCAACACAGTAAAGGAAGAGAGTATATTTAAAAGAAGAAAAACTACCACAACTAGAGGACATAGTCTTAAATTAGAGGGGCAACGATTTAAAAGTAATATCAGGAAGTATTACTTTACTGAGAGGGTAGTGGATGTATGGAATAGCCTGCCAGCAGAAGTGGTAGAGGTAAACACAGTCAAGGATTTTAAGCATGCGTGGGATAGACACAAGGCTATCCTAGCTATAAGACCGGGAACGGGGGACTAATAAAAGTACTCCAAAAAAAAAATTGGGCAGACTAGATGGACCGTATGGTTTTTATCTGCCGACACATTCTATGTTTCTATGTTTCTATGATTTTCTTGATGTATGAATAAGTTATGATAAAGCAGACATAAGAAAATATTATTGTAAATTCCAACTCTAATCCTTCTGATGGACAAACTGATTTCTTAAATGTATGTATTGTGTAACTGTTAAAAGAAAACTTGGCTAACTCATTGTAATACCCCATAGTAACATGGTGTTTTGGGGCATGTTTTACCATATTTGTGGTGTTTGTGTTTAGCTGTAATTTTCTTCTCTCTCATTTATTGTACCCATGCAAATTATATATTAGTTTTGCCAGCATGACCAGGGTTTTCTTTAGATACATTTTTTCACCATTTCATAAACCATTTACTATAAAATATGATGACATGAAAAACTTTTGAGTTTAGAAATATGCCACGTTGACATGTTTGTCTGTTTTTTGCAGAGCAATAATGGAAAGTAACGTACTTCTTTTTCCTGAGGGGGAACTTATCACTCCCAAAGCTCTTGCCCACATCAGGGCAGCACCACACTGGAGTGGCATGCTGCCCTTCAATATAGTTCCTGCGACCACGCCGTGGAGCTATCGTGGGTGAATTAAGGTGTTGCTTGATGCCACAACATGAAGGCATCGCAGCAACACTGCTCATTCCGCTGCAGGATGTGCCATGTCATCCAATGTCACGAAGGAAGGGGTTAAAGGACAATGGAAATCATATTGCTATTAAGTATATATATATATATATATATATATATATATATATATATATATATATAATATTCTACAAGTCTATTCTAATGGATACTATAAAGTGACGTTTATTAGTATTGATGAAGGACTATTTATGAGTTAATTGGTGGCCCTTCATCTGCTGTTGTATTACAGTTCATATTGTCTCACTCTCTCTATATATAATCCCAGTGTCTACCTTTCTCTGTCCCACCCAATGTCTGTGTCAGTTTACCATTGTCTATCTCTTTGTGCCCCCTCCCCACCAGGGCAGCCCCCCTGCATCCTGGCACACGACGCACACTGCCTCCCCCGGCAACCATGCCTCTTGGCATGGTTAAGCCTGTGACAGGTCACATGACATAGTGTGATCTCATGTATGTGTGCACCCACTTCCCCATGTCAGACAGGAGGCTGAACTGGGCCTGCAGATTAGTACGACTTAAGGTCATTTTTGTGTGTGTTTGAAGCTGGTTTAGTATCCCTTATGCAGACATCCGTTATCCAAAATGATCCTTTATCCAAACATTTTTGCGGATTTTGCTGAAAACTACACACCTGTCGGAATACAAGCGCACAACAGTTTATTCAGCATCCAGCCACCTCAAGCTGTGATATAGCCTTTCCATGCATGCTCAGATTCCCCCACGCCCACAAAGGGTAATACAATGACAGCCCTGACACGCCAACGGCAGGTTCCCAACGATGCCTCACATCACAGTAACAGTGATTTACAGTATTTTTATTCATTCTACTGTATTTCATGGGTGCTGAGAGGCTTTAATATATCTTACTGGTGATCCATTATGCAAAATGACCCGTTATCCAAAATACTTCCTGCCCCAAGCATTTTGGATAAGGGATACTCAACCTGTGTCCTCTACTGTGCACCAGGCCATGCCCATAATTGATGGGGATGTACCTGAAAAGCTGTGAATGCCCAGAAAAATCAGGACAGTTGTGAGGTATGCCAGAGGCTAATGACTAATGTCTTGGACAAACACAAGAAGCTAATAGTATGATATGTGACCCAAAAATATTTGCCATTATTGTATAGAATCGTATGTAGATGTGTTTGAAGGGAAACTCTTAGGGGGGGATTAGGTCTATTTCTCAAAAATGTGAGGTTAAACCATCTGACTTGTATCAAGCAGTGATAATCCAGTCCATGGCTTTAACGTTGCCAGCAATTAACAGCTGTGACCTACAGATTAATATTAGATTTCAGCATGACATGGATTTTAGCAATCACACATTGCGCCCAATCATTAAAAACAGTGTGTTACAGACTAAAATATATTTTAGAACAGACTCTCCGCTACAGATCCAATCGCTAAATGGTGAACTTCTAGCTGTCTGTGCTCTATTTATAGGCTTTAATATAATAGACAGCTAAGTGAATAATAAGACAGCAGCAATTTTCCAGGAACAATTCCATGCATAATGAGCTGCTAATGATTCCAGAATATTCATGTTTCAGACAATGTCCACTATTAATCAGCCCATACAAAGGCACCGCTCGTCTCTCCCAGACAGCAAGCTTGGAAAGAAACGCTGATATCCAAAGATACTGACACCGCTACAAGCATAGCACTAATTATTACTCTGCGTCAGTCTCTACACTCAAAATATCAACGCTAACCTTGGCACTGAAGAGCATCAGGGGGCTGGGCTTATCACACTTCCGTGTTTGCGGGGGTAAACCACCCGTTTTCAGGCATTTAGGACCCCAACGAAGGGTGACAACTTCACCTCGCAGCCAATGCACGGGCCAAATGGTTTTCTAATGTATATATGTTTTTTTTCATTTGTTATGTACTTACAAAACGATCATGTGACCTATTAGGGGAGATCCCCTCACAGCAGATAAAGGAAGCACCTATTACCAGCCAATGCTGAACATTACTTGGAGCTTTTGGACAAAGAACTCTCTTTTGATGCGCGCAAGTGCTGTTTGTCATCTAATCCCCTCCTGAGGAAGCTGGTAAAACGCGTTGAGTGAGCAAGTTTTTGCTGCTGGACTGTCACACTTCTTGTATCTGAATACATTGCTGCTAGTCCGTTATATGCAATATTTGCACAACCATGGTTGTGAGTGCACGCTATACTTTTATCTGTTTACATCTGTGGCACTGTGCAATGGTGGTTAGTTTTTATTCTTTCAGACCGTGATTTATACTGATGAGCTTGATTGAAATGTCAAGTCTGCGAGTGCCTTGTTATTAATCTTGTTATTTGCAGCACACTGCACTTTAGTATACAGAGTCACACTATAGACGGCTCTGTTTTTCCCTGCATGTATCAACACGATTGAAGATTAAAGATACATTTTGATGAGCCAGAATGACTCAGTATATTTGTGCATGTTTACCCCCACCTTATATAATCTGTATATGCAATATTGCGCTATGGTTCTCTGATGTTGTCCCTTACATGTCCATGCGCTCCGCCGTGGAGTGTGCTTTGTTTATAAGTGCTGAAGGAGTACTTTGTCGGGAGCTGCTGTACAGTTAGGAGAGTATTGTTTTATTCATTTTCACCTGTGGTGTGTTTTTACGAAATAATGATGCACTTGTCTCGCATTCAATGTTATCGTGTTCCCAGATGCTGTCTAAATGGCAGCCCCTTCTCTTTATTGCAGTAGGAGTATGCTTGCTTCCTACAGTCTGCTGACTCCGGTGTGACTTGTTGGCAATTGTAGCACCATAATATTTTTGGAAACCCCCTGATTTCTATGTTGTCATTGGGTGTATGCCTTGCACGTACCTGGTTCAGTTTCTTCCATAGATTAAGGACGGGAGACAATTCATTAGACCATAACTCTCGATCGAATTTGGAGCCAGCAGTCACAGACCTGCTGAGAGTCCGAAGCTGTGAAATTACCTAAACCAAAAAAAAACACAAATATGTTTAGGGTGATAAGTGTTTTGAATAGTAACACACACAATGCACATCTATAACCCTGTTAGGCCTATTCAATAAACTAATGTACCGAGGTCAGGCATTAATGGTAGCGATGGAAAGATAGCTCACTTCTTCTTCGTAACTGGATTGATAATGAAGGGACTTAACTAGATCTAAGTATGCAGGATGTGAGGGGAGCCAGCGTGACCATGCTGATCAGACAGGGTCCCAGCAAAATGGAATTTTCATTCTACAACTTCAATATTTGAAAACCCATTGCAGCTTTCTTAGTTTTATACAACATAACCTACTGTGTTGATATTATTACATACACTGCATAATACAATATAAATATAAAAATTACAAAAAAATGAGTACACTGCTAATATGTAACAGAAAGCAGTTCCACACCCTTACTCGCCACTAGAGTCATAGAAATTAACAAAACTGGTAATTGTGGGTCAGGGAGAGACTAATTACAGCCTGTCCATGTCCTTCAAGCACCATAACCCCCAGGATTTCTTAAAAAAAAAAAAATTAGTCTTAGGGCAACGTTTAGCACTAGGGAAAAAATTTCACATTCACGTCAAAAACCAAAGCGCTTCTTTTATGTATTGCCCAATAACTTGCAAAAGAAGTTAAAAACATGTTTTGTTGTTTATTTGTTTTTTTGAAATTTAGGAAAGTGAGAATGAATGCAGGACAGGTGGTGTCAGAAGACTTCAATAAAAATAGTAGACAACTGTTATAACGGTGTAAACAGATTTATTTTAGAGGCAAAGTGCTGAAAAGACAAAGGGCTGCCACCGACATACAGTTTTTTTTTTTTTTTTTGAAACTTAGAACAAATATTAGAATCTATTTAGTAGGATTTTTCATTAACTTTTGTACATTTACAAGTAAACGGTAGAATTTTTTTTTCAATTCCCATTATGATTTACTATTTTTTTTTTTAAATAAATGGTATGCTATTAACAAAAAAATTGGTATCTAAAGAAAGACATTGTTATCCACCCCCCCCCCCCCCCCAAAGAAATATATCCAATATATAATTTGTGTGGGTACAGTAAATGACAAAGAGGAAAATTAGAGCTAAACACATGAAATGTTAAAACCAAAAAGTCCAGTCACGAACGAGTTAAAGGGCCACTACACAATAATCCATATTGTGAAGAAGTATAAACATATATAGTCAAATGTTCAGTTATACTGCTACTGTGCACAAAAATTCTGAAATTTTTTTATATGTTTGAAATAAGATTTTTATTTATTGGATTTTTCACTACATATTTGACAGTTGTTTAAATATTAACAAACACTTTCCAGCTTTTTGGAGGAGACATAAGATTTTGGTCACTACAGTGACAGGTAAGAACATTAATGTCTTAAATCGCAAGATATAAAACAGGATTCATTTCATCATCATACACTTCTTCAGGCAAAAGGGATTCTGGGTAACGCAGTGAATAAATAATTCAGGTTCACTGGCATGTTGGACTTGGAGGGACAGGTACTTTCACGTTACAAGAAGTATGTTTTTTTCAGAAACACCCACCTCGATTAATGATATAAACAGACCGACTTGTAGACAAATAACAATTTTGGTGAGGACTCTTTCACCCAGCATGATATACTGCTGGGCTGTAGCTTTGGAAATAGCAAGGTAACACAATTATCTCCGGGGGGGGGGGGGGGGGGGGGGGGAATAAGAGACTGGGGAAGTAATACAGTGGTCATCCAGTTGCATTTTGCAATTACTTTCTTCATCTTGATAAATTCTAGAAGAATTCCCTTTTTATTTGTACTTCTACCTTGGAGAAATCATTTGGACTGGTTTTGAGAGATTCAACCAATAATCATTTGCTCTTCTAGAAAGAATCATTTTAGATTTTAACAACTCTGTTTTTAGATTGTAAGCTAGTTTATGTTCCGATCTGACTGTTCGCCATATTTGTAAAAATAAAATAGATATAATTCACTGGTTCTGTTAGACATATAGAAACATCAATAAATTCTTAAAATCATTCATTTCAAATCCTTCCTACTCAAATGTATTTATTATTTCAAATGCATCATACAGGTGCAGTATCTCAAGCCAGAGAATAACTTCATCAACCTTGGTTAAAGTGTTAATTATCTTGCACGAGGCGATGGAAGACATATCAGATGACATATAATTAAGTAAGGTAATAAGAACTAATTGTCAGCAGCGAAAGATGGCCAATTGGTTAAA
The DNA here is from genome assembly GCA_036172795.1 of Pelodytes ibericus. Classification (NCBI taxonomy): domain Eukaryota; kingdom Metazoa; phylum Chordata; class Amphibia; order Anura; family Pelodytidae; genus Pelodytes; species Pelodytes ibericus. Next base: position 272,194,868 of record CM069857.1, read on the forward strand.
CTGGGCAGGACAACTGATGAGGTTCAACATTGATAAATGCAAAGTTATGCAACACAAACAATGCAAATGATACATTAAATAGTGTTGTGTTAGAGGCATCTGCAATCAAGAAAAGAAAAGAAAAAGTATTGCCCATATACATTACAAACACTTGGATATTAAATTCATATTTAGGTACTAGTTATCAAGAAGCAAGGTGGTTCTAGTAATAGGCTTTCATGGTAATCGAGGGAACAGATAAGATTCTGATGAAATCCTGGGATAGTTTAATTTATTACGACATGAACGATCTGGCTCCTTAGGGGATAATATCGCTGTATAAATATATGGCGTGTCAGTTCATACCTGGTTAATTAACAAGACTATACAGTGCACATGGTTAGTCCATTAGGACTTCAGGAAAGGAGAGCTTATCTACAAGATTGGGATTTTTTTTTTTAGAGAGAATAATGAACAATAGAGGTGGTTTGGGACACTATCATCGCCTTTAAAACAGATCCTTTATTGTTCTTTTTTTTTACAAGGCAGGATACACTGAGATACAGTCTCCCGCTGTATGTATTGGAGACCAGCCCAGAGCAATTCTACACACATTTCAACATTAGAAACCACATGTATGTATGAATACAAGTAAATTGTGGGGATCACATATTGACATTGTTCAGCAGAGCAGGGTTTACAAAGCTATAGGAATTCCTGGTAATAAAGAATGATCTGGGAAGGAATCATGACATCATTTTGGAGCCAACCGTCTGGCTTATGAACTGGCTTGGTGAATGATTGTACCAGACTCTGCCCCTGTGATAGCCTCGGTGTGCTAAACTGTACATTCATGAATACTGAATAATCCAGCTACTGGCTTGATGAATGATTGTACCAGACTCTGCCCCTGTGATAGCCTCGGTGTGCTAAACCTTACATTCATGAATACTGAATAATCCAGCTACTGGCTTGATGAATGATTGTACCAGTCTCTGCCCCTGTGATAGCCTCGGTGTGCTAAACTGTACCACATGAATACTGAATAATCCAGCTACTGGCTTGATGAATGATTGTACCAGTCTCTGCCCCTGTGATAGCCTCGGTGTGCTAAACTGTACCACATGAATACTGAATCATCCAGCTACTGGCTTGATGAATTATTGTACCAGTCTCTGCCCCTGTGATAGCCTCGGTGTGCTAAGCTGTACATTCATGAATACTGAATAATCCAGCTACTGGCTTGATGAATTATTGTACCAGTCTCTGCCCCTGTGATAGCCTCGGTGTGCTAAGCTGTACCACATGAATACTGAATCATCCAGCTACTGGCTTGATGAATTATTGTACCAGTCTCTGCCCCTGTGATAGCCTCGGTGTGCTAAACCTTACATTCATGAATACTGAATAATCCAGCTACTGGCTTGATGAATGATTGTACCAGTCTCTGCCCCTGTGATAGCCTCGGTGTGCTAAACTGTACCACATGAATACTGAATAATCCAGCTACTGGCTTGATGAATGATTGTACCAGTCTCTGCCCCTGTGATAGCCTCGGTGTGCTAAACTGTACCACATGAATACTGAATCATCCAGCTACTGGCTTGATGAATTATTGTACCAGTCTCTGCCCCTGTGATAGCCTCGGTGTGCTAAGCTGTAAATTCATGAATACTGAATAATCCAGCTACTGGCTTGATGAATTATTGTACCAGTCTCTGCCCCTGTGATAGCCTCGGTGTGCTAAGCTGTACCACATGAATACTGAATAATCCAGCTACTGGCTTGATGAATTATTGTACCAGTCTCTGCCCTTGTGATAGCCTCGGTGTGCTAAGCTGTACCACATGAATACTGAATCGTCTTCATTGCATTATAACACAAAACCAGCTACATCTAATCTTACACTGTTAATTTTAAACCATGAAGTTGAAAAAACACCCCCCTAAAATTAACTATCCACACACTTACTACTTAACCCTCTGAGCACCAGCGATGTTACACACCCACTGTGCCACTCAAATGGTTCAGAGCAACCACATGAACTTTTGTCACTTGACAGATGGCACTAATTAAGAGCCTGCCCAAGAGAAGATACCAGGCCTCCTCGCTATCCGTGTGCGTTCCCTCGTTCAAGCATGAAATTACTTCCCAGCTTTAATAACAAGATGGTGCTTACTATAATGTATATTACAACAACACTGCAATTAGCAATGGGTTAAAAAGGACTAGAGTAGAGCGAGAGGGTGACCTGAGTTTCGCATGTCAACCTTAGAGGGGAACCAGCATCAGTTTGGAAACATTCTATTATATAGAAATGGAAAGATTTCCGTGCATTGTTTGTGTTTTCACTAGTCTGTCTTTAAAGTGATGTGACGATGTCACTCTTCAAGTTATAAGTGTGATGCACAATTACACCATTATCACAGTTGGTACATGAGAGTTGCTTCAATGGTTTTCGTAACAGAGAAAATGGGTTGCGCCCAGTTGTATAATAAGATATACTCTGATTTTCAAGTACCATATTTGCTTGAAAATAAGACGACCCTGATTATAAGACGACACCCCAGACTGTGGATATTTCTTTTAGGAAAAAAAATTGAAAGCCTGAATATAAGACTACCCTATTGGAAAAAAGTTTAACTTGTAAATTGATTTTTCAAAAAAAAATAAAATTTATGATAGAAAAAATGTGTTTCTTGTTTTTATTTTCTTTTATTCGCCCATCTGCCCCCAAACGTAGCCAATGCATCACCCCCACCGCCATCTGTCCACCAGACATAGCCGCCCCTACCACCCTCCCCAGACTTGCCAATGCTGCCTCTTTCCCCCCTCCCTCCCCAGACTTGCCAATGCTGCCTTTTTCCCCCCCTCCCTCCCCCAGACTTGCTAATTCTGACACTTCTCCCTCCCTCCCCCAGGCTTGCCCATGCTGCCTCTTCCCCCTCCCTCTCCCCAGACTTGTCCATGCTGCCTCTGCCCCCCCCCTCCCTCAACTTGCCCATGCTGCCTCTGCTCGCCCTCTCTCCCCCCCAGACTTGCCCATGTTGCCTCTGCCCCCCTCTTCCCCCCCCCCCCGACTTACCCAATTTCCCTGGTGGCTAGTGGGGACAGCCGGTGGATGTCTGCACGATCCGTGCAGACATCCTCCGCTGCTGCCCGACGATTCCGTCTTCTATGACGGAAGCTGGAAGGTCACATGACCTCCCGGCTTCCGTCATAGAAGTCCTGACGGACGTGCTGGGCAGCAGCGGAGAATGTCTGTGCGCATTGCGCAGACATCCATCGGCTGTTAGCGAGGGGGGATCCAGGTCCCCTGCAGCTCTGTGGGGGACCTGGATCCCAGTCTTATAGTCAGACCTCGATTTGAGGTCACATTATAAGACAACCTCGAATATAAGACGAGGGGACTTTTTCAGATCATTTGCTCTAAAAAAACCTTGTCTTATATTCAAGCAAATATGGTATATCATGAAGTAATGTTACTATTTACCACCATCCAGGGGATGTTATCAGTAAACATAATGTTTTCCCCTTTGCTCTTCTTTATTACTCACTCCTACCAATCACTCCTTACACTCCACATTCAGCCGCATACCTGTAAGCAATGCTTACACTCGACATCCAACAACAATCGTACTCTTTCATAACATATAGTTCAGTACCTGGGGAGGGCCTCGGGACAACGGATCAGGGTTTCCATATAATCTACGTTAATTGCTCTGTCTAGCGCGGTAAGTCTAGAGATGTTAATTTAATGACCTTTGGAAGACTAAAAAGCTGATCTGATCCTGAACTGAGGATTGAAGAGACTCCACTGTGCATTGTCCCACATCACCCCATTTAGTTCCAACCCACGGAAGCACAAGTGAAAAAAAAAAGGTTTTTTTTTCCTTTAACATGAAAATATACAATTTTGCAGGCTTTCTTCTGGAGACTGGTCCTCTCAATATAAAATCTAAAGCAGTCTGTAAAGAAACAGGAGTTCTCAGCATCTTCTCAGAGCCATTCAGAGGGAACCAATAGAAATGCATGGGGTTATTTGTAATGTCAACAGTGACATTACTATATGTTATGCACTTTATAACAAACCACCGCCCCACTAATCACTGCTGTTAAACAAATTAACAGACACGCATTCCATCCCTATATTCAGTAATAATAACTAGGTTAAAGGATAACTTCAACCAGAAAATAATCTGTTAATGAATATTAAAACTGTATAATTGGAAAAAAGTTTTCCAATTTAGTAAAATACATATCTGTTATGTTTAATTTACTCATAAACTATAATATCTCATACAAGAACTATAATTGCACAAATACTAACAGAGTGTAAGTTTGTCTATTCTATACACACAATAATGATCAACAGTCCAACAAACAATGCTACACTTTCCCAATACTAATCTTTATCACAACTTTCAACCAAAAGCCAGAGCATAAACCAGCACAACATAGAATACCCATTCATACAGGACTGTGGGCAGAGAGAGACTGAATGAAATTTGCATTTAAATAGGTATACAGAATGGTTTGTGACTTTATTAACATATCAGAATACACACATGGAAAAGCAAGAGTTCAACTAGCAAAAGCAATGACAAATGTTGTGGATATCTGCTATATCACCACACCAAACATACAGCAGCACACCTTAAATCCTTCAGATACAGACAGTGGGTGGAGTTATGTTAGGATCCATTTTGTTTACAAGGAAAACCTTTTTGTTTAAATTGGGGATTAGAAAAGGATAGCTGAATGCATCATATTCAAATATGTTGAATATATATCTACCGGTAATATTGCTCTGGGTGTGAAATTCAGGAGTCGGATATTCTCTAATTCGAGCTGTTCTGGTTCTATACTGTGATTCCGACACACTCACTACATATAATAACCTGGAATAAGCATCCACAGCATGTGAAAAGAAGACGTCTCTGATTTATTTTATAAGGTTATTTGTTTAGCAAAACTAACAATCTGCAATAATGTCAACTTGCCTACAAGTGTTTACTGTATGTTCCATCTCCTCATCAGTTAATGTGTAACGCAAATGATGCTTGCAAATATAGTTAAAAGCCTTGACATGTTCTTACTGAAACTGTAAGACCTGAATCTCACTATAATTTTCAAATCACTCTGCTTGATTGCATGAACACTGCTGATCTCCCTTTTACCTGATTCATCACAGTGACAGGTGTTTTGGTATCAACTTACCGCCATGACAACAGCTGTCAGCTCTCTAGCGGCTGACAGCACGTAGCATATCAAGCTGGAGGATAACCCTTCTCAAAAAACCTGTTGCCTTGTTCACATTTTATTTAATTAAATGTGCTGGATACGTCAGTACAAAATGTAATGTTTGTGACCATCTAATATGGTTACCACTTTATTCACCAGACCTAATCTTTTACAAAACAATAGTCTAATGTATAAGCTGGTAATTAACACACAGATTCACTCTTGAACTCTTATCTCGAACATGTATGGAGGTCTGCCTGGAAGGCTAAAATATGGAGCATGGCTGACCTCTTGGCTTTCCATCTAAACCTACTGATCCCCGTCATCTGAGGAAGATGGCTGTCTAGCCTACACACTGGGACATTTAGAAGTGAAAAGTCTGGTTAGAGGGAAGTCAGGTTAATTTCCGTCCTTATCCCATTTCTAGCCCAACCCTGACCTTACACCAACATGACAATATAAAGAAGTACAAAGCTCAGATGAGACACAAGTACAGTGAAAGTCCAAAGGTTGTGAGCATATTAATTAGCTGAAGGCACAGTAAAAACATTGATGCAGTAAATATTTATTATGTCAATATTATCTCACCTACTTAATAACCAGGACAGGAGCTATAGCCTCACATATGGAGAGCTCTTCCATTGGTGTCTATACATCTAATTTATTCTTCAAAATTCCTACATTACATATACCTAAATCTGCGAAAGCAATGGGTGTAAGATGGAGAGAAGCCTCAGACCACAAAAAAAGACATGGACTACCTTATAAAAGCAACTAATGGAAACAAAACAGAGGCACAGAAACCTCCACATTAGAGTAGTACCAGAGGTGGTAGGGCCGACCTCAGCCAGTATGTACTGAAATCGCTTTCCCAATTGCGACTAGAGGAGACATTCTCAGAACACCAACTAATGGAGGTCTTCAAGTCAGAAAGGCTCAACGTACACCTCAAGAGGTACCCAGATACGTACAATTCCGATCCTCAGTAGAGAAGATCCCTTACTTGAGTATCGGCAGGAAAAAAGGTCAGCTAACCTATGAAAATGTCATATTACAAATATTCCACCCTGTTATGGCGTAAGTCTATGGCAACGCTAACCACCCATCTGCACCACTAGGATGCGAGGTACTTCTGAGGCCTGCCTCAATCTCTGGCAATAACAAAAGAAGTTAAGACTCTGACAATCGACAACGCTTTCTGAGGAATTTAAATATTCCACCATTACCCAAGCAATTCTCAAAAATGAAAGCGCAGACCTTGATGAAAATATACAGAAAATAGATAATTATGTTGTATTGCTTGAAAATAACCTTGATATTTAATTCCCATAGACCTAATTAGTGTCATGCATTGTTAAATTGTAGGGTACACTTACAACATCCCTTGAGAGAAGATTTCTAGCTAATAAACTACATTGCAGGAGTTGCATTCATGTTTACTGCTCATTTCATTTTCTCTCCTAATTCTCCTCTGTTATAATTTCCAAACTATTACATTTAGAACACCCTTAATATGTTTTTATTCTATTAAAACCCTAGGTTTTATCCTTTCAAATGCATCTTATTAGTTAGTCTATTATTCATTTACAATCTACTTATCGGCATAGTTGTTTGGTTGAAGGCAACAAAAGTTTTATTAGACTAAATCTAATTAAGAGTAAACCATTCACTACAAATTATTTACACCAATATTCTTCAACAATTGTATAACTAGGCTTTGTTCTTGGGTTTAACTTGCAAACTAAATTACAACCCAGTACATTTTTGTAGCCAAACATTGCAACTTAACATTTATTTCATTTCGCTTTTGCAATATGTTACTTTTACTGCATAAAACTATACAATACAAAATGGATAATATAAGAAAATGCACAGTTTAAGAATAGAAAAAATTCAGAGGAGCTATAGTAACCGGAAAGGGCTAAAAATACAAAAAGGGTAACAAAGTAAAGGAAGGAAAGGCTACAAATAAAAGTGTTTATAGAAATCCTGTTATTACAGGCGTGTACTACTACACAGGTGTCTGTATATTAAAATAAAATGACATCCTGGTCATATTTTATATTTATAACATAACAGATATAGACAAGACAAATCCATATATTATAGAACTATAATCATGTATACTTTCTTTTAACTTGGAAAAATATACAAAGCAAGAGGAATATTTTAAACATTTTCTAACTCTGCCTACAGCATTTCCCCAATTTTACATTTACAAATGAAAAGGGAATTCAAACACAAGATGTATAAATGTATAGAGAGGTTACGGTAACTGAGAATACTTTGTAGGTTATCAGTCTTACTTGTTATTTTATTTATAGCATTCTGCCCCATCTGTTATAGCTAAATATTTTATATAGTAGAGCATGATACATTAAGCATGCTCTATTTTTTTGCATGATGAAACATGCAGTTATTGTATATTTGCATGATGAAATATGCCGTTATTGTATATTTGATCATGAAAACTAAATTGCATGCTCCACCCCCAGCTTGGTTTTGTAGACCTGAGCATACAGCTGTACACTCAGGACTGTGCTTGTCCAGCAATTCCTACTTTGAAAACAATGGAGGATTGCAAAGCATACATGACAGTGACATCATAAGCTTCACATACTTATGCCCTGTGAGTGAGTCTCCATTTACATGTCTCATGACGCACGCATGTGATGCTGACCTTGTGCTCACACATCAACATAAAACTAACGTTCAAAAGTTTGGGGTCACTTAGAAATGTCCTTGTTTTTGAATAGCAGAGTAAACATTGTTAATGTTGTACGTGACTATCATCGGTGGAAATGGCTGGTTTTTAATGATATAAATATATATTTATAGCTACACTATAGTATACAGATGAAACTGATGTGCTGATTACAGGACCAATAAAACTCTTCTAGAATCTAAATCATAATTTGTAACCTTGTCAACGTCTTCGTTGTATTTCCCATTCACTCGACATGGTTTCATGGAAAAACAAGGACATTTTTAAGTGACCCCAAAATTTGGAACGGCACGCACACTTGGCTCCCAATGGATGTTGAGAGATCCATTTTTAGACAGACCTTAACATGTCATTGTAAGAAGCTACCCATTCGAAATTCTGGAAAAGGCAAATAAACACTAATCTCTTTTTTATTCTTCATTTTTCCTTTTCTGTGGCGATTAATATCAACCTGGTGAACTATCCGGGTAAAGCATTTGATCTATTCTTTGTATGTTTTTAAAGGTAATATTCAACATAACAAATGACTGAAGAAAGTTAGTAGTCTCTTGTGTGTACTTCTCATTCAGATGCAGCTTATTGTCGCTCATTTAGCAACATTTAAAACATGAAGTCATCTTTATGTTAAGTACTATTAATTTGCTGTGCAATTGTCATTACCCCAGAAAAGGGTAAAGGAGAAGTTAAAAAGGAACAAAACTACAAAACTGAGAGCACTTATCTAAACTTAATAAACATCTACAGTTTAGGGAAAATGATTTACAGGGGAGTTTATTAACACCCCAAAGTATACTTAGCTCAGGAGAACAAGCAGGGACCAAATTGAAAGTTAGGAGATTGAAAACAGAGAACTAGAGAATAAAGTATTGTTCTTACATGTAATTACCTACCAGATCTAGTAAACATGGTAAAACAGAGTTAAAATTATCCCTGTATAGACAAATGTCAGATTTCAGTCGCCGATATGTTCCCGGCTAACACTGCCCTGTGCTTTTACCTGTATCTATGTGGTAAACAATGTACAAACGTTTCACCTTTTTCTCTTTAGTAATGGTAAACACTGTGCCGGGGTGCGTACTCTATGACACCTCCTCCACATTTATAACCCTCCAAAAAATGTAAATCCTGCTAAGCAGGAACCACTGTGTCCATTCAAAGGAAAAAAATCCTGCCACTTACTTTAAGGCAGAGGCGTCGCTAGGGGTGGGCTACTGGGGCTATAGCCCCGAGTCCCCCCTTCATAGCCCCGAATGGAGACTCTGGGGCTAAAGCATTCTTTAGCCCCGAGACTCCAGGGCTATAAATATAAAAAAAAAAAAAAAAAATCCCCCGGTGAGCTTTCCTCCGTCTGGGACATAGTCCCAGAATCGGAGGATTAACCTCACGCGGGGGTGAGGGCCGATCGGGAGGAGAGGCTGCTATAGGGAGCTCGCTCCCTAGCCTCTCCTCCTGGCCATAGAGATCACAGCGCGACGGGTGCAAGCTCCGCCCCCGTCGCGCTGTGTCAGCTGCTTGCCGGATGTCAGGTGGACGGACATCCGGCAGAAGGTCCTGGATGACGGACCAAGTGTAAGGTAAGTAAAAAAAAAAAAAAGTGTGACTGTGTATGGGTGTCTAGGTGTGTGTGTGTGTGTGTCAGGGTGTCTAGGTGTGTGTGGGTATTACTGGGTTCTGAGTGGCACAATATTCTTGGGCTATGATTGGCACAATATTACTGGGTTCTGAGTGGCACAATATTACTGGGCTATGATAGGCACAATATTACTGGGTTCTGAGTGGCACAATATTCTTGGGCTATGATTGGCACAATATTCTTGGGCTATGATTGGCACAATATTACTAGGTTCTGATTGGCACAATATTACTGGGCTATGATTGGCACAATATTAATGGGTTCTGAGTGGCACAATATTCTTGGGCTATGATTGGCACAATATTACTGGGTTCTGAGTGGCACAATATTCTTGGGCTATGATTGGCACAATATTACTGGGCTCTGATTGGCACAATATTACTGGGCTCTGAGTGACACAATATTACTGGGCTATGATTGGCACAATATTACTGGGTTCTGAGTGGCACAATATTCCTGGGCTATGACTGGCACAATATTACTGGGTTCTGAGTGGCACAATTTTACTGGGCTATGATTGGCACAATATTACTGGGTTCTGAGTGGCACAATATTCCTGGGCTATGACTGGCACAATATTACTGGGTTCTGAGTGGCACAATATTACTGGGCTATGATTGGCACAATATTACTGGGTTCTGAGTGGCACAATATTACTGGGCTATGATTGGCACAATATTACTGGGTTCTGAGTGGCACAATATTACTGGGCTATGATTGGCACAATATTACTGGGTTCTGAGTGGCACAATATTACTGGGCTATGATTGGCACAATATTACTGGGTTCTGAGTGGCACAATATTACTGGGCTATGATTGGCACAATATTACTGGGTTCTGAGTGGCACAATATTCTTGGGCTATGATTGGCACAATATTACTGGGCTCTGATTGGCACAATGTTACTGGGCTCTGAGTGACACAATATTACTGGGCTCTGAGTGACACAATGTTACTGGGCTATGATTGGCACAATATTACTGGGTTCTGATTGGCACAATATTACTGGGCTATGATTGGCACAATATTACTGGGTTCTGAGTGGCACAATATCCTTGGGCTATGATTGGCACAATATTACTGGGTTCTGAGTGGCACAATATTCTTGGGCTATGATTGGCACAATATTACTGGGTTCTGAGTGGCACAATATTCTTGGGCTATGATTGGCACAATATTACTGGGTTCTGAGTGGCACAATATTCTTGGGCTATGATTGGCACAATATTACTGGGTTCTGAGTGGCACAATATTCTTGGGCTATGATTGGCACAATATTACTGGGTTCTGAGTGGCACAATATTCTTGGGCTATGATTGGCACAATATTACTGGGTTCTGAGTGGCACAATATTCTTGGGCTATGATTGGCACAATATTACTGGGCTATGATTGCCACAATATTACTGGGTTCTGAGTGGCACAATATTACTGGGCTCTGAATGGTACAATATTCCTGGGCTCTGAGTGGCACAATATTACTGGGTTCTGAGTGGCACAATATTACTGGGCTATGATTGGCACAATATTCCTGGGTTCTGAGTGGCACAATATTCCTGGGTTCTGAGTGGCACAATATTACTGGGCTATGATTGGCACAATATTACTGGGCATCTGATTGGCATAATATTACTGGGCTCTGAGTGGCACAATATTCCTGGGCTCTGAGTGGCACAATATTCCTGGGCTCTGAGTGGCACAATATTCCTGGGCTCTGAGTGGCACAATATTACTGGGTTCTGAGTGGCACAATATTACTGGGTTCTGACTGGCACACTATTACTGGGCTCTGACTGGCAAAATATTACAGGCATCTGACTGGCACACTATTACTGGGCTCTGAATGACACAATATTCCTGGTATCTGACTGGCACAATATTACTGGGCTCTGAGTGGCACAATATTACTGGTATCTGACTGGCACAATATTACTGGGCTCTGAATGGCACAATATTCATGGGCTCTGACTGGCACAATATTACTGGGCTCTGAATGGCACACTATTCCTGGTATCTGACTGGCACAATATTACTGGTATTTGACTGGCACAATATTACTGGGTTCTGAATGGCACAATATTACTGGGTTCTGACTGGCACACTATTACTGGGCTCTGACTGGCAAAATATTACAGGCATCTGACTGGCACACTATTACTGGGCTCTGAATGACACAATATTCCTGGTATCTGACTGGCACAATATTACTGGGCTCTGAGTGGCACAATATTCATGGGCTCTGACTGGCACAATATTACTGGGCTCTGAATGGCACACTATTCCTGGTATCTGACTGGCACAATATTTCTGGTATCTGACTGGCACAATATTACTGGGTTCTGAGTGGCACAATATTCCTGGGTTCTGAGTGGCACAATATTCCTGGGTTCTGAGTGGCACAATATTCCTGGGTTCTGAGTGGCACAATATTCCTGGGTTCTGAGTGGCACAATATTACTGGGTTCTGACTGGCACACTATTACTGGGCTCTGACTGGCACAATATTCCTGGGTTCTGAGTGGCACAATATTCCTGGGTTCTGAGTGGCACAATATTACTGGGTTCTGACTGGCACACTATTACTGGGCTCTGACTGGCACAATATTACTGGGTTCTGACTGGCACAATATTACTGGGCTCTGAATGGCACACTATTACTGGGCTCTGACTGGCACAATATTCCTGGGTTCTGAGTGGCACAATATTCCTGGGTTCTGAGTGGCACAATATTACTGGGTTCTGACTGGCACACTATTACTGGGCTCTGACTGGCACAATATTACTGGGTTCTGACTGGCACAATATTACTGGGTTCTGACTGGCACAATATTACTGGGTTCTGACTGGCACAATATTACTGGGCTCTGACTGGCACAATATTACTGGGTTCTGACTGGCACAATATTCCTGGTATCTGACTGGCACAATATTCCTGGGTTCTGAGTGGTCACAATATTCCTGGTATCTATAATTGTACAATTTTCAAACACTGAAAAATGTGTGGGTGTTTTCTTACATTTTTATTATGGGGTGGGGGGGGGTGTGCAACACTCAGGGTCCGCCCCGGGTGCCAAATGCTCTAGGTACGCCCCTGTGTGTGACTGAGCTCATCTGGGCTCTAGCCCCAGATCATCCGAAGACCTAGCAACGCCCCTGCTTTAAGGTAAATAATGCTACCCCTTCTACCCATCTCAGTCATGGTGGTAGACTGTAGCTCCCGTTAAATGATATCAGCACATGGTGCAGGAGGCTTTAGCAACTGGTTAGTTTTTCTATATCAGCATTTAGTTAACCAGACACAGGCATGGCATGAGCCATTGTGTCACTTCATTTCTCATCAGAGCAAGTTAATGGAAGCTTACTCATCGATTCCACAGACTAAAAATGGTAACAGTGATCAGGAAAGAAGTCAGGCACACACAGGCACACACACACGCACGCACGCACAGAGTGTGTCTGGAGGGGGAGGAGAAAAAGGTGGCTCTCGTTCCCCCTGGCAATTCAAACAGTCCCACTGGAGCAGAAGCAAGGGAGGGAGAAGCAGTAGGCTGTTTATGGTAGGTTAACCAGCGATTGAGAGCAGAAAAAGCACCTGGCAGACAGAGGAATGCAGCAAAAAAAAAAAACCTTGTATTTAATTCTATGCACCCCCCTTGCATAGGTGGTTTGATCTTGCTCTCTTCCTCTCCCTGTAGCTGATCTCCTCCCCAACCTTTCAACCCTGACGGAACAGAGTGTTGTGTGATGTAACATTTACTGTGGAGTTATTATATGGGACCTGATGGAGTTATACACTCAGTTAGCCATCCATTTGGTTGCCTGAGCATCATGAGAAAGGTTATAACAGCACCTGGCGTGCCAATGGTTAGCCACCACTAACTACCAATTGTTTTGGATGAAAACCATTATGTCCCTTTCCTCTACACGCTAAATACCCTCTTTTTTTGTAATACCTCGAAATCCATAGTTCACAACATTAACTTTTGTTAACTGAAATGTACATGATGCTGAGCACACAACACTGAGCATTATGGGAATAATATGTACTGACAGTGGGGAAAGGAGGGGGATTACATAAAGCCTACAGTACAGCTGAATGGTAACTCGAGTTTTGGACTCGAGTTTGAAGGAGTTTTTGCTAGTGAGATGGGGAAAAGCACTCACGTGACAGTACCAGGTGAATCAGACGGAGGAGTGTCCTCTTCCTCTGCAGTTTGCAGGGTATTGTTACATGGGGCAGACATGGGAGCCTGTGTCTCAGCCAATCCAGCTGCAGATATAGTTTGGGGACTTGGCTTTGGCAGAGATCCATGGGATCAAATGCAATAGGCTCTCTCTGACATTTCAGTCACATTTTAGTCAGTTGACAAAAGTTGCACTGGATTTAAGTCACAGTTTTAGTCCTATTAACTTTCTTTAGTTATTGTTTAGTTTTAGTCACTGAAAACATGTAGGTGACGAAAAAATGTTAAGTCAACGAAAATAACACAGTAAAGACCAACACAATACTATCCTTTAACAGGTCTTGTAGAAAATAATTATAGCTGTATCCTGTGGCCTTGCTTTCTGCTTGCACATGTATGTAAAGGGGTTCCACCTACAAAGTATATATATTAGGTAAGAACCATACCATGTAAAGTAGCGAAAAAGAAACAGGAAGTGTTGAGGAAAAAACGGATGAGAAAGATTTATCACCTGCAAACTGTATATATAAGATACATACCTCCCAACTGTACCTCCCAATCCCGTGGTCCTGATCGCTTTCTCTGGTGTCCCAGACACTAGAGAGCGCTTACTGGGCATGCACAGCATTGTGCGCATGGGCAGTAGCGATCCTGGCTTCAGAAGCCAGGATCAAAAATAAGTGACGGTGTTACTGCACATAAGCGGTAGCCCTGACACACCAGACTCCGCCCTCTGTGACCCGCCCCCTCCGTGTCCGGATTCGCTCGGGGACAAAGTTGGCAGGTATGAAATTGCAGCAGGGTTATTGCTGTTGCTATAGAAATAGACCTGCATATCTCCTTCTTGTGATGCATCAAACATAGCTAGCTGGATCCACACACCACTGAATTTCACGCACTTGAAATGTGGATAGAGGCTGATTTAAACGGAATAACGACAGGACTTTCTCAGAGGGGCGAATACAAACGGTTGCAGAGGAAGCCAGGTCACTCCTCATCTACTACCGCTCACTGACGAGGTCACTGGTTTTAGAGACGGCTGTGAAATGGTTTTCAATATAAGTAAAAATAAGTGCACTTCATATACGTTAGAAACATATACAACATACAGAAAAAGAGCTAGGTAGATCTGCCCCTTTAAAACATTACAACGGCCTGAAAGGGTGCTTAAAAAAATGGTTATGCAATCTAGATTTACATTTTAGTTAGATTTCCCTTTAAAGCATGCCAATAGTAATATATTTTGACAAGCTTTTCTCTCCAACTGCTAGATCATAAACCCAAATCTTAAACAATACTTTTATCAGGGAAAAAGAAAGAAAAAAAGATTTTTACTTTAAAGACTTTGTAATAAGCTGAATAGATTTTGTTTAATGTGAGACTGGTAAAACAATAATGACCTAGAAACATAGTTCTCATGCTCAGGAGGTGTTCCTAGGTACGCTACTGCCATCTATCTGTTAAAACGGAAGCCATGATTTCTTAAAAGGCCTGCAATGTGCGTGTCAATCTCTGAAAGTGATGTGGTAAAATATGAAATGCTCTTTTTATTTTGTTTTTCTAAACTGCACATTGTCCATTACAGTACCACGTGTTCAAATACATTATCAAATACAATCCTGTGTGTGACAAAGACAGAATTACACCATTTGAAACCTTTCAGTACACTCCAGATTTTAGATGGTGTGATTGGTTCTTATGTGAAGAACCATTCTATGCTTCTCACATCCTTAGATCTGCTAAGAAAAACCTAAGCTTTGTTTATATTACAAATGTAGGGAACATACATTAATTGGAAATGACATATACATAGTATCAGCAGAATTGCTAGCAAAAGCATTAATGAAGTGAGAAGTATGCTATACACATCTCTATGGTGTCTCTTGTTTATGACATCATCTATGGCTTGATATGCACTTTATGTACTTTTCAATGAAAAAATGTGTTCTATCAAGCCACAAGGTGATAAGACACATTCAAAACAACGGTTTCTGTTATTTCATGCTTGCTTGAAAATCTGCAAACAGTGGCGCTATAGGCGTGTGCATCTATGTAAAAAGCAGACTCCAGACAAATGTTGCGAGTCTGCGCTGCATGCGCCACAAACACGCTTCCGGGATTTGTTAATTTGCGCTCTCTTAAAAAATATCAGGTCCCTCCTAGTATAGAAAAGCAGATCCCGTGTAGTGTAGTGTAGTGTAGTGTGGGAACTCAGATCCCTCGTAGTGTGGAAACTCAGATCCCTCGTAGTGTGGGAACTCAGATCCCTCGTAGTGTGGGAACTCAGATCCCTCGTAGTGTGGAAACTCAGATCCCTCGTAGTGTGGAAACTCAGATCCCTCGTAGTGTGGAAACTCAGATCCCTCGTAGTGTGGAAACTCAGATCCCTCGTAGTGTGGAAACTCAGATCCCTCGTAGTGTGGAAACTCAGATCCCTCGTAGTGTGGAAACTCAGATCCCTCGTAGTGTGGGAACTCAGATCCCTCGTAGTGTGGCAACTCAGATCCCTCGTGGTGTGGCAACTCAGATCCCTCGTAGTGTGGCAATTCAGATCCCTCGTAGTGTGGCAACTCAGATCCCTCGTAGTGTGGCAACTCAGATCCCTCGTAGTGTGGCAAATCAGATCCCTCGTAGTGTGGGAACGCAGATCCCTCGTAGTGTGGCAACTCAGATCCCTCGTAGTGTGGGAACGCAGATCCCTCGTAGTGTGGCAACTCAGATCCCTCGTAGTGTGGCAACTCAGATCCCTCGTAGTGTGGCAACTCAGATCCCTCGTAGTGTGGCAACTCAGATCCCTCGTAGTGTGGCAAATCAGATCCCTCGTAGTGTGGGAACTCAGATCCCTCGTAGTGTGGGAACGCAGATCCCTCGTAGTGTGGCAACGCAGATCCCTGGTAGTGTGGGAACGCAGATCCCTCGTAGTGTGGGAACGCAGATCCCTGGTAGTGTGGGAACGCAGATCCCTGGTAGTGTGGGAACGCAGATCCCTGGTAGTGTGGGAACGCAGATCCCTGGTAGTGTGGGAACGCAGATCCCTGGTAGTGTGGGAACGCAGATCCCTGGTAGTGTGGGAACGCAGATCCCGTGTAGCGTGGGAACGCAGATCCCGTGTAGCGTGGGAACGCAGATCCCGTGTAGCGTGGGAAATCAGATCCCGTGTAGTGTGGGAACTCACATCCCACTTGGTGTGGGAATTCAGATCCCATGTAGATCCCTCGTAGTGTAGGAATTCAGATCCCTCGTAGTGTAGGAATTCAGATCCCTCGTAGTGTAGGAATTCAGATCCCTCGTAGTGTAGGAATTCAGATCCCTCGTAGTGTAGGAATTCAGATCCCTCGTAGTGTGGGTACTCATATCCCGTGTAGTATGGGAACTCATATCCCGTGTAGTA
Source organism: Pelodytes ibericus (assembly GCA_036172795.1). Taxonomy (NCBI): domain Eukaryota; kingdom Metazoa; phylum Chordata; class Amphibia; order Anura; family Pelodytidae; genus Pelodytes; species Pelodytes ibericus. Next base: position 272,212,024 of record CM069857.1, read on the forward strand.
TGGGAACTCATATCCCGTGTAGTATGGGAACTCATATCCCGTGTAGTGTGGGAACACAGATCCCTGGTAGTGTGGGAACGCAGATCCCTGGTAGTGTGGGAACGCAGATCCCTTGTAGTGTGGGAACGCAGATCCCTGGTAGTGTGGGAACGCAGATCCCTGGTAGTGTGGGAACTCACATCCCGCTTAGTGTGGGAACTCACATCCCGCTTAGTGTGGGAACTCACATCCCGCTTAGTGTGGGAATTCAGATCCCACGTAGATCCCTTGTAGTGTAGGAACTCAGATCCTTTGTAGTGTAGGAATTCAGATCCCTCGTAGTATAGGCTACTATATTACTGAAGTTTTGGATATGAATGCAGGTATAGTAAATAATGGGCAGAGGAACTGAATCTGTTGCCTGTGGTTAGGTATGAGGTAATTGGGAATGTGGTGCCCCCTGGAGTCAATGTGAGTGCACTGCAAAAAAAAATGGGAAATCAATGGAGTTGTAGTTAATATGAAGCTTATTTTTAACTATGGATAAAGGTAAGGAAATATTTTGTATACAGTGATCAAATCGCATGTGATGAAGCAAACCTAATTTAATACAATGTGTATGCATTTGATTTTAATTGCCTCTACTAAATCATGTCCCAATGCACTCAAGATCACATACAGGCAACCCCCAGTCCATTCTATTTTTCCATAATGGTCTTGTATAACCTCAAAGCCAAGATTCTAAACAATACCTATACAATATAAATAGAAACGTTTTACCCCTGTAAAGAGGCTTGCAGGTAATTTGGCCTAGAAATCGAGAAAGAAACCCAAAATGAGCTGGAGTTTAGTGGAAATCTCTGCAGGAATTAGCACCTGAGTATTATTAGTTTCCAAATATTGTAAGAAGTTCATCAGGTTAGTCTAGTGAAACGCTTCATGCAATGAATGTTAATTAAAAGATCTAATTAGACTACAATGCAGAATTAATGCTAATAAAAACGATGTTCCTTATTACTATCTGATGATGTGAGGCATTCTGAGACACTTCGCATTCTCTGCCATATGGTGTGTTGGATAATTCATGACCTGCACTTCAATTAAAGGCTCCCAAAGGACATCCTCGGTATTGTCCTATCACTGAAGGACCTCATGGAAAAGGATGTCTATACTGAAGAATGTAGAACTTAATATGACCTACACAGACTATGTGCATGAATTTGCCACGGGCCATACTATGGTAAAAAAAAAAAAGTACACTGATTCATTAAAGCTAGAAATTTTGCACAGCAAAAAGTTGAGAAATGAAAGTCACGCGTTTTGGAGGCTTATTTTCCCCCTTGAGGATATCTGACTGAATAACTAATTTGAATATAGAAAAAAAAAAAGAGCTGTCACCATTGTGTATTTGTTTACCCGACTTATCCAACCAGTGTTGTGTATAATATCCATACTTCCAAAGAGGAGGACTATGAATCAGCAATATGTCACATAAAAATGGATGAACTAACAAAAACAATCAAGTTAAGCTGCTATGAACATACAAGATATATAACAAAACATTCCCAACGCTTAAATCTAATATACATATATAGTAGAATATATAGTAGAATATAAAACAAAATCTAAAACACATACCAAAGTGAAAAAAAAATATATACCAGGATAGCTTGGAAGAAAGACAAGCCAGAGGAGATATGATAGAAACATTTAAATACGTAAGGGGAATCAACACAGTAAACAAGAAGAGTATATTTAAAAGAATAAAAACAAGTAACATAGTCTTACATAGGAGGGGTAAGGGTTTAAAAGTAATATCAGGAAGTATTACTTTATTGAGGGGTAGTGGATGCATGGAAAAGCCTTCCAGCAGGAGTGATAGAGGTTAGTACAGTAAAGGAGTTTAAGTATGCATGGGATAGAAATAAGGCTATCCTAGATATAAGATAAGGCCAGTGACTAATGAACATCCTGAATATACAGGATATTATTTATACCTTGGGCCGAATGCTTCTTATCTGTTGACATTTTCTAGGTTTCTATTATTCAACATAACAATTGCCTGGAAATATTTGAGATAATTTCATTTTTGTTAATTTCAATTGTATTATTATGGATCAATATAATCACTTACACGTTTTTAATCATCAGTGATTGAAGGATTAGGGAAAAAAAAACATACCATAGCTAGACTGTAAAGACCATGCATTGAGCAGAGTTCAGCTCATTTGTTGAACACCAACAAGCTCATAAAGTGATTTGGGATACAGGCTTCATCATTCACAGCAGATGGTGTTTCTTTATACATAGAGAAAATTACAGACATGGGAGTTATCTCCAATTTCAGTTTTGACCAAAGTACATTTTCATCCAATATCGAAATGTTGTACTATGTTTTGGCTGCAACTAGATAAGCTCATGGTGGGAAACAGAAAATATATTTTACAATACATCAAATAAAGTCCAAGCTTATCTTAACTATAAAACTGCAAATTTTTGTTTGTCTGTCTGAAGCAAGAAAAACTCTTGAACGCTGAGCTCTGGAATCATGAAATTTGCACAGCATGTTCATGCTCAAATTTCTAGGTCAACGCAACTATTTTCACCTCTCTACATAGTTCCTTTCCAAAGTTATGAATTAATTTTGTTTTGAGTAGGAACGCGACTTACAGAACAATGATTAAAAAACTGCTACAATACGGAGTAACGAGACTGCTGAAGAGACAAATGAGCACCAAACGTCTGATCACCTACGAGAGCGAGGAGCAGCGAAAAGAATCGAAATCCCTTGTGCGAAACTGAGTAGTAAAGCTAGTTATAATATTCTAATATATCAGAAAATCAGAATCTGTTTTGGAACAAAAGTGTAACTTCTGAAGATTTGATGTAGATGTAGTAAATTGCCTGCTCCCCTCCACATTGTTCTTCTAAAGCTAAAGAGAGATGTATAAAGGAAAAACCTTAACTTTTAGATCTAAAAGGCAAACAATTGTCAACCTTCCTTGTCAAAAGTAGACATGTAAAGCGCCGTACTGTATAAATATTAGAAGTATAATGCTCTACTTTCTCCCCTGTCTGAAAACAAATTATGAAGCAGGTGGTCATGGACAGCAGCAGATTTAAATGATTAGACACAAAGAAACTAGGCCGGTGCCACTTCATGAGTGTCAATTCCATCTCTTTTTTTTTAATTTGTACAGTAGGATAAGGCATGAATGGGGGAGAATTCTAATGTTCTTCTTTCCAACTTCTACTGCACTTGCAATAGGTCTAAAATATGTTAGCATACAGTAATAATAATAAAAAAAAAAAAAAACTGTCTGCGCTTCTCACCCTCATTAGTTAGGGAGAGGTTTAAGTTATATGAATTGGTCAAAGCATAATTAAGCTCACCCGCCACATCAAACCTTAATGAGCTTAATCTAACCAAGACCTCTCATTTATATTATATATTAGGGTAAGAAGTGCAGACAGATTTTGTTTTTTTGTATACATTTTGATTTTTCCTGGATGTATATGGGAATATTACTTGATCTCATATGTGTCAACATACTCAAAGGCATAGGTCTCAAGGCTGGTCCTCTGAACCTCCTAACATGTCAAGATTCATATGACCACAAGTTGGGGCCCTACCCAGATTGGCTCATTTATTTGGTGCACATATGATCACGTTAGAAGCTGCCCGGTGAAAGGTCCAGATTAAAGAATATGTGCTTGTTGGCTGTGTTTTCCAAAGTAGGTGACACGTTTACTTTCCATACATGGTTATAGTATCTTTACTGTTAGTATGCACCAAGGCATCCTCTGCTACTTGTAGACTTGACATAACAGAACTTAAGCTTTACATGACCTTCCTATCAGTATGCTCAGGGCTCAGCATATAGTCAAGCCTCTAGTGACACCACCTCACTCAGGATCCTTCATTTTGACCAAATGGTGCCTCAGAATAATTCCGTGCTGACGGACAAGCCCTGCACGATGTGAGGATGCTTAATTTGAGATGCAACATAATTATGAATTTTACAAAGATAGATTTGGATAAAGATGTAAATATATCAGAATCAGTATCACGTTATCACAAGAATCACTGCTGTCAAAAAAAGCAAGGATTGATGCACCAGCTATGAATGAAGCTGCTGTTGTACAACTTGGAACAAAATTACTGCATGCATTTGTGTACCAAAAACAGTATGATGTACAGGTTAAACACTACCAGATGCAACAAGGTTGTTTGATGCCTGCAGGAAGCTTTTAGCATCCACAAAATGGGGTCCTGCCATTTTTACATGACCCAGATTCATTACACAGCTATTTTGTTGATGCTACTAGAACTTATAGATGATAACATTAGCAATGCATGGTAGTGTAGTGTGCCTTTAATGCCCCACATTCATAGATCATGAACTCTGGAGAACATATTGATGGAGAATAAAAACACAGCAGTAAAAATTGCAAGATGTTTTCATAAAGTTAGAGGTTTTTGATATATATAGTGAGATCTGAATGTCTGTTACATTGCATTTTGCCAAAGGGATTCAGTGATTTCTAAAGGAGAGAGAATGAGTCACTTTGTTGCAGGCTAGTCTCAGATCTGTACTGCATCATTTCCTCCGATACGCTAACACTATCTGTCACAGCGCTACATCTTCATATTACACACATGCTTTTTACAAAGCAATGTTAAAATATTTCGCTGAAGGTTAAGTATGAAAACAAAAGACAGATCTGTGGCTGCTGTTTGCACGGAAAAACGCTCAACTAATCAGTTTAACAAAGACAAAACTGAACCATCGTTAAACAAACAATGAGGCCCATGCAGATTTGGGGGACTGGGTGCATTATCGATTGTAAATCCAGCTTCATAAATATAATAATCAGTGATGGAAAAGCTAAAATAAAAATAGTGATAAGATATAAATAAATGACCGTTGCAGAACTGTCCAAGGTCCTGCTTTAGTTTAATATTCTTGCTTTGTCTCTATCAGATGGTCAATAACTCACACGTGTTTACTCTTCCCTGAGGTTTCAGTTCCTTACGCTGCAAATCCCATAATAAGTAAAGAGTGATAATGGTTTCGAAAAGACAGTCAACAAACAGTGTGTTAAAAGGATACATATAAGCTTCCAATGACCTTGGGGATGAGAGGAGAATCACAACCAAGACTTGCTGTTGCAGTTTTTTTAATGCCGTAAAATAATGCATACCTATGTTAATGATACAAACTTTTTTTATAACCATAGCATATACCATAGCATATACCAAGCATATTATTTAGTTAGCTTTCAAGAATATATTCATTGCATATAGATATTGGTGTGCAATATTTATTATAGATATACTGATAGAGAGCTGTCCATCATTTATGTTGTCAGACATTGATTTACATATAATTTGCAAAGTGGAGTCTGATGTATATAAAAAATAACTTTTATTGTTTTTTGGCTATATGCATTTATGTACATATACAATTATTATATAATGTGGCTTGTACCACAAAAGAAATGACATTTTAACCAAAAAACTATTAAAAGTAATTTTTTATATACATCAGACCCCACTATGCAAATTATATGTAATATTTATTACCACAAATACAACATATGTTATATTTTTCTGCACCAGTCACATGCCAAAACCCATTTAAATGTGCTTACTATTTTCTTCTTAACGAACAATGAAGTATATTTAGGGTTTCTAGGATAAACTGCGATGTACAACTTACACCCCCCCACCCCAACCCAACCTGTCATGCTAAGGCATGATTTGGGCCTATATGGGCCTTGTATTTCATACTGAAAGACCTGTGATATGAGAATTTCTGTTTTGTCCTTTTATTTTAACCTGTTTATATACTTGCAATTATGTCTGTCTCTTTTTATAAAAAAAATGTGTGTGACTTATTTTACTCAGATTAAATATTTTTAATGAGTTCCGTCTCTTGTTCTCTAATCGAATTCAGCCTAGAGATAGCCTTTTTATATCACGTTACTAATGGTTTAATTTGCTAGATATTTGGTCAGTAAGAGCTTGTGTGTATATTGCAAATCTGCTGTGGTTTTGGGGTAAGTAAAGATGCGCGTAAGTCTTAGTGGTGGCAGATTTTTGTTCTTTTAGCTGGGAGAGTTGGGGGTGACTGTTGTGGTCACGGCCGGCCTTAGGGGTGTGTGACCTGTGTGAGCGCACAGGGCGCAACACCCCAGGGGGCGCCCGCCCGCTTAAAAAAATTAAAAAAGCCGGATCAAAAGATCCCCCCTCACCAGCCCTCAGTATGGGGAGCCGAGCAGCACTTTCTCTTGCTGCCCGTGGCTCCCCGTGAAGCAGATGCTGCTCTGCTTCACAGGGTGGGGGTGGAGCTACACCTCTCAGCCGGTTAGCTCCGCCCCCTCCCTGGATCCACTTTTGCAGGCAAAGGAAGGGGTGGGAGAGAGAGGCTGAACAGGGGGGGGGGGGGGACAGAACAGAGAAAGGGGAGGAGAGAGATAGAACAGAGGGAAAGAGAGAAGGGAGAGGGAGAGGGAGAGGGAGAGGGAGAGGGAGAGGGAGAGGGAGAGGGAGAGGGAGAGGGAGAGGGAGAGGGAGAGGGAGAGGGAGAGGGAGAGGGAGAGGGAGAGGGAGAGGGAGAGGGAGAGGGAGAGGGAGAGGGAGAGGGAGAGGGAGAGGGAGAGAGAGAGAGAGGGAGAGAGAGAGAGAGAGAGAGAGAGAGAGAGAGAGAGAGAGAGAGAGAGAGAGAGACATGGCAAGGAAGAGTAAAGGGACAAACTGGGAAGGGAGAGTGACACATACATAGGGGGGGTAAAAGAGATGGGTGCGCCAAGGGGGAAGCCCGCACAGGGCGCCGGACCACTTAAGGCCGGCCCTGTTTGTGGTGGTTGCTTTGTGCTCTTCGGAGGAAAGTGACGACCACACCGGAAGTTCTGTTGGTGTTTAGCCCCTTACACACCCATACTTCCACATCACGGCTCGGCCGATAGCATTGTCCGTGACACAACCCCAGAATTATAAGTTGAATTAATGAAGCCGCTCCATTGGGAAAGCAACATTCTCAGCACTTTTAATCTGGGTGCCTGGAGGCCATGACGTAGACCAATGACTGTTACTGTGTTACAGATTAAACATAACCCCATTATATTTCTAGATAAGGTGCCACGTCAGGTGCTTAGCTAGGTTCTACAAAGACATTCCAAGAGCGGAAACAACTATTTTATAACACTAATTCTGTACCTGCGTACTGATTATCCTTTGAGATGAACGGGCAATATTAGCAGGAAGACCAAAGAATCCTGGTTTGTCATCCTCCGGTAGACTTTCAATAACACTCCGATAGTCCTATAACAAAACATATTATACACATTTCAGCACATAAGAATATGTTATATCAATGATATTACATGTCTAAAAAGTAATGTCAATTGATTTTCAGATTTCACTAGAAATAAACTAAATACATAAAATAGGCTATAGTTTTAAGAACATCTTGGAAGCGTATTAGTTTAATATCATGCCTGTTAATAAATGGTGGGCATACAGTATCTGTACATCTCCGGAATGTCTATAGCTTACAGATCAAAAACACAAGGGTGGCTGTACATTGGAGTGTGAGCACACATAACAGTACCCACAATGCTTAGTGTTTAGTCCGGTATATCACGTACAGCCATACTAGGCATTTGACAATTGGTCTCAGAGAATATATATATATATTTTTTTTTTTTTACTGATCGATCAGTGTGTTCCCATCCATTTTTCTTTTAACATCTTACCATGATGCTGCAGGAATTTGGCAAGGAAATAGACACCGGGAAAGGAGTCAATTTGCCATCCCTCATCGGAGATAACCCAGCTGAGTGAGAGCTGAAAAACTGCTCCAAATAGGAACGAAGCACTCGTAAATCGAAGTAATTATCTACCCGTCCTCCATAAATTGCATTTTCCAACAGGCCATGGACAAAATCCCACTGAAAGTCTCTTCCACCTGCAGATAATACCACATGAGAATAAAAATAAGCCTTTCAATTCATTCAAAAGCGATATATATCTTCTATGTAGTAAGCAGGGCTCTCAATGCCTTAGGTATCAATTTGTTTCTCCACACCATACAAATAAATGACAATCTATTTCAAAGCATAAGCATAAACATAATCCTTAGCATGAACGACACATGTGAAATACATACGTATATAACACGAACGTAGGTGTCTGAAATAACCTTCCAATGAAAGTATTACAAACCAACACGAAGGTTTGGGATGTGAATTATGGGCAGCCAACCTGTCCAACTGGCCTATCGTTTAAGCTCAGTTATTTTGGCCTGATATTTGCTGTAGTAATTCCCTCTTTAGTGAATAGACCTGTTTGTCCTGTGTCGAAAAGATCTTTAAAGTCCAAGAAACACATAATGGTCTCTGGAAACGACAGATCCTTTTGGATAACGTATTTCTAGATAGGAGATACTCAACCTGTATTAACCACTAATAGTGCAATATATGGTGTCATGGGCTGTGAATACGTTCATTTATCTGAGGGTATCTGTGTGTGGAAACTATTAGTGGTCCAGACTTGTACATATATGAAGATAATGAAGCTATTCATTTGTTGCCGTTCTTAAAACCTTTGTGATCCATCTCTAGCGGAACATACTATATACAAATATATTTTATTACAGCAAAAGACAATCTACACAGCCAGACGAACCATATTCTTTTATATATTGCTGGACAGCGAGTGATAGACTGGATTATTATATCCTTGGCTAATTTTGTCTGCTTTTCCCTGCGGATTATGTGTTTGCTGAACAAGATATTGAAGCCAGGGAAACTCTAAACCTTTAAATTTATTTCTCACAATGCATTTTCTGGATCCAAATAAACCATGTTTAACTTGCATGTACTCTTATTTCCAGGCATGTATGCTTTCATATAATAAAGACAATAAACGGGAACGTGTCACCTCAGTATTCAAAAACTATGAATGTAGACATTAAACATGTGTTTTATAAATGTGCCATGTTTATGACCATTACCTTGAGGCCTGTATGCAGATTAGACATACCCCATATTCCCCATCATAACATAGTTAATTTGCATACCAAGCCACAAGTGATGTCATAAACAGGAGACACAACATACACAGTAAAACAAAATGCTCTCTTAGTTTATGCATGTTCACCCAATCCTGCTAGCACAATGTATATACCATTTTGATAATTATTCGCTACTTTTACATTATAAATAATGTGTGCAGAAGATGCATTCCCTTTGATTCAACTACATGACAATCTGAGATGCTCAATTTATAAATCCTAATAACAGCATTGGAATCGCTGTATAATATATATATATAAAAAACAATGCAGCCAAGACTCTAAAAACGATGAAAAACCCTCTGTAAAAAAAAAAAACAGTGTCTTTACTAAATTACTTTTAAAAACGATGAAATCAAACCAATCATCATTCATCTTAGGAGCACAATCATCAGTGCTCTACTATAAATGATCATGACTAAGTGTTACGCTGACCTTCATTAAAGAATGACAAATAATGGCCAAGTCGGACAGTACATCATCTAGCAGGTAGAACATTTTGACAAATAAAAGAACATCCAGCGCATTTGTCATATTAAAATATTTTGATTAGATGCATCTCTGGTAATAGTGATGACTAAACCCCACCAGTGACGGCATGATACTAACCGGTACTACTGAAAACCATGTAAACTAACCTTCAAATAGCCGATCAATTATGTCATAGGCAGCGCGTAGATCCGATAATGAAAATTCATAGAATTTTGTCCATCCCTAAAAGGTATCAAAGAAATAGGATAACAGTGGATTTTGGGAAGAAAAGGGCCTATGTATAAAGTAATGACAAGGGGATTGTTGGATTTGGTTAGTCTCATCAATAACTGTGATAGAAGGACTACATGTGGTCTATAGAATTGGTGAGTACATGCAAATTATATTATGTATATAGAAAGGTGTCAATATAACTATTCATTTTAAAAAGTAAAAAGACACAAATGTGTTCTCTAGTTTTAACACATATGCCTGTGCTTAACAAAGAAGCAAGCAAGCAATGTATTTAGAAAATTGGGCAGACTAGATGGACCGCACGGTTCTTATCTGCCGACACATTCTATGTTTCGATTTGATCTAGTTGCCCATTTTGTCTCTCTGCTGGAACAGTGAGAGGTCTTCATTTTTACATTGTCAACAATCAAAATAGGAGGACCCCTAAATAGAAGAGAGATACATTCAGATCCCTTTGGATGTGAGCAAAAGGACACTGCCAGGTTCTCATATATTTCCCTGTTTAACATCAAGCACAATTTAAAGCAGGTTTAGACAAATCCTAAAATCCCAGATGTTGGCCCCTAACTTTTTTTTTTATTGTTTTACATTGAAGTTCACATTTTCTGACTCCCCAAAATAACCAGGCTGGCTCCTGAATTGGTCTGTCTGGTGCCTCCAATCTACAAACATTTGTCAAGTCCTGGTCTTGTAAAAACATTTTTTATAGCAATATGAATTCCAACTTTTATACAAACTCAAACCTTTTCAATGTTGTGATTTACATTATCTCTTTGCAAAAAATAAGGGCAGAACTTGTTTTATGACTTTTTTCTTAGATGACCTGAGAAATGTGTCTACGGTCATTGAATGCCATTGATTAATAAAGGGCTTGACAAACTTAATTGAGTTTTATGAGCCAGCAAAAAAATCTAGGAGCCAGACAACAGCACATACACTTAATCATACACACACAGTCAGTCAGTCAGTCTGTCACATACACACACAGAGTCAGTCAGTCACATACACACATATTCAAGTCACATACACACACAAGTCAGCAGGGTTTGGTTTTTTTAAGAAAAAAAAAGTTCATCTATCAATATGTCCCCCTCCCTGCTGCTATATCCGTTCCAACCTGGCACCCGGGGTTTGTTGAGCCCTGGACTAATATCATTTTGAGATCCAAACCAGTGATAACTCGGGTTATTATATAGAGCCCAGCGAGTCAGAGGGGTGGGGAATTCAGTGTATTCTCAAAGTGATTTTGCTGATCATTCCCAGCAGTGTAGTCAGATTACACTTGAATGTCTTTGAATAGCAAACAGAATGTGGAATTCTTAGAGTTTTCTTTTTATTACATGATGAATATACTTGCTTTAAAAATTAGTTTCTAATAATATGGATGGTGCTTACAGTTATATAGGACAACAACAATGAACCAGGTTAAAATGCTTCAAAAAAAAAAAAAAAAAAATATCTATAGAATTCATTTTAAATGGAAAATTTAAGAAACCAGTGAATATACATTACATGATTCTCAAGGGGAAAGTGAAAGGCTATTAAGGCCAATCTGACTATTATCTACAAGAAGGCAATGATTTTCTCTTGAGACTCTGTCAGTACATGGGTTCTGGTAGCAAATCTACATGCTTTAATAGACTTTAAATCAAGTGCGGTGATATTCTCTCAAGCCCCTATCCCCTGCCCAATTTATCAAATGTAATAAGGGGATAGACGAGGAAGGTTGGCTGGGTTAACACGCTTATTTAATGTATTGTCACTGGAAATCGAAATCCATTATTACCGTCAGGTAACTCTATGGTGAAAATATGTCAAATAGCAGAAACCACCGAGCCGTATAGGCCTAGTGATATCTAAAATGTTATTAAATGTAAGCATGTATATGAATCCCCACAACATATGCTGTATTTCATGCACTGATTAGCATTACAACACAAAAAATATAGATTTCTTCATACATATGTATGGTACAGGAGAAAATCCTTACATTCTAACAACTAACTTGTAATTGTATGTTCAGATCTTTGGGAGACAGCGCTACCTTACCAGTAGTAAATTATGTCATTATAGTATTAATGTACAGTGTTATGTATAATTTTGGATATTTTGTTTAAATCGATGCTTTTGGTACAACCTCTATATGATACGGTCGTTTATAAATACGATGAATAAACAAGAGACGGTATAGAGAGATGAGAAAAAGCAAAAAAGAAACTGAGAGGAAGAAAGAAAGAGGTAAAGATGAAAGCAGATGAAGATAGAGGCTAGAGCAAAGGCGTCCTTAAATACTTAAATACTCATATCCTCAAAAGACCTATGGATGGTTTTGTTTGAGTACTGTCGATCTAAACTGTTTTGGACTGCTTTAATAATACTCTATTTGTCTATGGCAAACAAGCTATTCCTCACTATGACTGTAATTAAAGATACATTTTACGGTCCGATACACATATGCATTTCTGATCGTATGGCCCACTTAAGAGAAACACTAGGACACCCCCTGGGCTAGAAGAAACAAAAAAGTGAAAAACAAACTGAAGAAACAGAGAGAAAAGGCAGTTGCACACACTATGTAATTATGGGAACACATAGGTTGTATACAGTTATTGTGCAGAACAGTTTATATAAGTGGTTAGACCCCTGTACGTACCTGGGGTATATAATTTCTCCTTTCTTGACACACAGCATGAAACCATGCCAGACTAAACAAAGCCTGGGCTCGAGCTGGAATGTTCTTTTTGCTTATCTGCTCCGGGGTCCAAGATTCATACGTTCTCAACAGATTCTTCTTTAAACCAGGTGGTGCCTCAAATAATCATAAAAAAAGATGTTCACCCAGAGGAAATGGCATCTGTGTTTACACATGACTCTAAAGTGACACTGCCATGGAACTTAATATCTTTTTTTTTTTTAAACTTTACACACATTATAAATTAGAGGACAAAGTTATAATATGTACTTCCCTGCCGTTTTTCTTTTATTGAAACTATATCGCACTAGAAAAGTATGACATAAAATGTCTACATATATTACTACTTGTAAAGGTTTTCACGCTTTGTAACAACATCCTTTATTATAAAGGTAACTGTATTTACTGTACAGCTGTACATTCAGAATTTTCAAAACTGAGCCTGGAGGTGGAGCATGCTATTTTTTCAATAAAGTTTTTTTTTTTTTTTTTATTAACATTGTGTATACATGCTCTTTCTACTGACTACTCAACTGAACAATCATTATGCATAATTGGGCATGCACAAAATGCTCAATTTTACGTTTTACGTTCAATTACTTTTTTAAGGGACAAACTTACCAACAATAATGTTGTCTAAAAGAAATGTCTGGTAGCACAAATCTATTTAACAGATACATTAAAAACACTTCAATTTTTATGTTATTTATTGGAGCCTAAAAACGATGTATTACTTATGGCAACATTTTTGAACATTAACAGATCAATCTCTCTTAACATTTACATGCTGTTTTTATAATGCATCAATCGACAGTTCATGAATACACATCTGGCATTATTATAAATGGCCATCCTGCGGCAAAGTCCTAAAAGTGGTACAATCCGCAGGAACATTCTATTGGTGGCACTTATCATTCAGCATTTATAAATAACCTCCACTGAGTTATAAAGGAGATAGTTTTTTTTTTTTTTTTTTAAACAAGCAAATTACTAACAATAAAAAGAAAGAATAATGAAATGTAAAGAAAAAAAATGATATAATGTAGCAAGTTTTACACTGAATTTTCTATGTATTATATTTCCAAGGCAATTATTGTACGTTTTACAGTCCGATTTCAAGTCTAGAAGTCATTCTTCATCTCTTTATTCTTTCAAAAACGACATCAATATATTGAACTGGCTCAATTGCCTCTCAAGTCAGTAATTGTGCGTTTGATGGTTTATTAACTTGTATTTAATATTGAATTTTAACAAACTTTTTTTTTTTTTTTTTTTAGAAACTTTAATCATTATTAAGTACTTAAAATTGATGTGTTTTTTTTCATCCTGAAATGACCTGCTCAGCGGTTCAAAGTGCAGTGACTGCGATATTTGAAACACTCGGAAATTAGGAAACCTAGATAACTTGCACAGCCGTTCTCTCCTTGGAAATTTGGAAGAGCTCTTTTTTTCTCCTCCAAATGTAAGCTGCTTATGTAACAGACCATTTATAAACACTTATCAGCTAAAATAAATGTACACAGCTGTTTAGCATAGGAAATTGCCATCTCTGATTTTTTTTTTTCTAGTGGTTGTGCTTTGTATGAAGCATCACATGGCTCCCCTCCATCTATAAATATCATTATGTTAAGTTGAGAAGTCTTTTGATTCTGAATTAGCTCGTTTATAAAAAGAAGAAACTTTGATTTTTACAGAACTTGCTTGTTCTACTCGGTGTCTTTAGGAAGGCGCTGACGATATTAACTTCCATTTAAAGGCCTAGAGTTTCATATTAACAGTAATAATAACAGATTGTTAATCCATTCAGATATTCTCTGTGTTTCAAGTACATTTCAATTTCGGAAATGATAGCCAATATCTGCTGAAACCAAATGCAATCGAAATATGAGAGAAATACACCAAACCTAAGTGATAGTCTCCAAATACCCATTATATCCTATATAGCCCTGAAATACTGAAAATAACACGATATTACATTACAATTTATTTATATAGCGTCAACAATTTACATAACGCTAGGTACAGAGCATACATACTAAGTTAGACAAACTAGAAACAGACTGGTACGTGAGGTAGAGAACCCTGCTCGCAAGCTTACAATCTAGAGCAGGGGTGGGCAATTAATGTTTACCGGGGGCAGCATGAGCAACCCGAGCACTGCTGGAGGGCCACATCGACAATATTTCAATTAAATTTTGCTCAATATCTGTCTCTCCCCGTACCCTCATGTCTGTCTCTCTCTCCACTCATGCTCCATGTCTCTCTCCACTCATGCTCCATGTCTCTCTCCACTCATGCTCCATGTCTCTCTCTCTTTCCATTCATGCTCCATGTCTGTCTCTCTCGCCACTCATACCCCATGTCTGTCTGTCTCTCTCCCCATACTCTCATGTCTGTCTGTCTCTCCCCGTACCCTCATGTCTGTCTGTCTCTCCCCGTACCCTCATGTCTGTCTCTCCCCGTACCCTCATGTCTGTCTGTCTCTCTCCCCATTCCCCCATGTCTCTCTCTCTTTCCATTCATGCTCCATGTCTGTCTCTCTCTCTTTCCATTCATGCTCCATGTCTGTCTCTCTCTCACCACTCATACCCCGTGTCTGTCTCTCTCTCGACCCTCATACCCCATGTCTGTCTCTCTCTCGCCACTCATACCCCATGTCTGTCTCTCTCTCGCCACTCATACCCCATGTCTGTCTCTCTCTCGCCACTCATACCCCATGTCTGTCTGTGTCTCGCCACTCATACCCCATGTCTGTCTCTCTCTCGCCACTCATACCCCATGTCTGTCTCTCTCTCGCCACTCATACCCCATGTCTGTCTCTCCCCTCATCCCTTATATCTTTTTCCATCTCTATCTTTCTGTTCCCCATGCTGGTCTCTTGTACACACAGTCATACATAAACACACACAGTCACACAAACACAGTTACACACTTAGTCACCCTCACAGACATACATTTACACAAACACCCTTATACACACTGTCACACATACATAAATACACACAGTCATACATAAATACACACAGTCACACAAACACAATTACACAGTTAGTCACCCTCACAGACATACATTTACACAGAAACCCTTATACACACACATACATAAATACAAACAGTCATACATAAATACACACAGTCACACAAACACAGTTACACACTTAGTCACCCTCACAGACATACATTTACACAGACACCCTTATACACACTGTCACACATACATAAATATACACACAGGATACACTTGCACAGACACTCATGTACATACACTTACACAGACAGTAACACACACATAGTTATACACATTGACACACACATACACACTTATACACATTCACACACACTTCCACAGACACTTCCTTTCTTTTTTTATTTTAACCCCTCCCCCCCAAACTGTTATTACCTAATCCTCCTTGTTAATCCAAGCACAGCACAACGGGGGGGAGCTCCGCCCCCGTCGCGTTCTGTGATTGGCTGCAGGGAGGAGGACGTTCTCTATGGTGTCTTGGCAGATACCCTAGAGAACGTCCTCCTCCCTGAAGCAGCCAATCACAGAACGCGACGGGGGCGGAGCTTACAGCCGTCGCGCTGTGCTTGGATTAACAAGGAGGAGGATGGCAGGGAGAGAGCTCCCTGCTACAGCGCCTCTCCTCCCTTGCGCATGGGCGCGGTGCACCCCATGCACCCGCCCAGGATCGGCCCTGCCTCACGCGGGCGTGACAGGGACGCACAAAGGGCCGGATGTGGCCCGCGGGCCATAAGATGCCCAGGTCTGATCTAGAGGGAATGGGCTCCATAACACATAAGGGAGTGAAGAGGTCAGAGGGGAGGAAGTTGTAATAACAGTAGTGTGGATAGGTGGCACTAGGTGGGATAGGCCAAAGATGAATAGTGTGTGTTTCAGCTAGGTGGGGGTGTTAGAGGTAAAGTGACAGGTGTTCTAGTGGGTTGGATAGTAAGCTTCTTTAAAGTGGTGGGTTTTGAGGGACTTTTTAAAATTTGAAAAGGAGGGAGAGGGTTGGATCGCCTTGCGGAAGGGAGTTCCAGAGAGAAGGGGCAGCTCGGGCAAAATCTTGCAGTCGTGAGTGAGAGGTGGTGATGAGGTTGGAGGAGAGTTTTAGTCCCAGTGAGGAGCGCAAAGGTCATGCAGGGAGGTATCGGTTAACAAGGGAGGCAATGTACGGAGGGGCGGAGAAGTGGAGAGCTTTGTAGGTTAAAGACAGAATTTTAAATTTTATCCTTGAGCCAACGGGGAGCCAGTGGATGGCGTTGCAGAGAGGAGTGGCTGAATCGGACCAACGTGCAAGAAAGATGAGTCTGGCAGCTACGTTTTGGATAGATTGAAGGGGAGACAGACGAGTCAGAGGTAGTCCAGTCAGGAGGCCATTACAGTAGTCAAGGTGAGCTCCAATAAAATTATACAAAATATTGCTAGTAACAACTTACAGCCAATTACAGTCGAACAATATGTGTACAAATACTGAGCACAATGTCAAGCCCAACATTGTACAGTATTATCTGCGGCCAGCAGGCGACAAAGTTATAAAAAAAACTATTTGGCCAGCCATGGCAATCAACAAAAAGAAAAGAGAAGCTTCCGGGTGCCTCTGCCGGTGCGGCCAACACCAATCAAATGTAACAAACAGTCCAAGAAGCAGAAAAGCCGGCACTCAACGGATAACGGTGAATGAATGTGTGGTTTAATGAATTAACACATAAACACAGTGGGGCAAACCTAGCCACTTCTGTACACTTAGGGTGAATATTTTGTTAACTGTTGCTATGCTCGTTTTATATGCAGTGTGTAGCATTCGTCTGAATATTATATCAGTTATGTATTTTTATGTAAAACTGTATATTTTGCTGTACGGAGAGATAATGTGATTAACAGTACATTCTTGCACAATTATCTCTCCTGTACAGCAAGGCATGCTGGGAAACAGCCTTGCAGGCTAAGTTCCCCACACAGTCCTCTGTAGTAAAACCCCTGCAATGTCATTCAGGAAACCCCTTGCAGGGGGTCTTGCATAAATACTGTGACCGTGGAATAAAATGACAGTTGACTCCCAGACTATGTGTCGTCTAGTCCTTGGGGAAGAGGGATTACTATTACGCTGCCTGTGTTTTACCTGCTCTATCCTGACTACCAGAGGAGATACTGTGGAGTATACTGCTACTCTGTTACACACAGCAAAATAGGGAAGAAGACAAACCAAAAGTGTAGTCAGCATGACGCAATTCGCGCTGAAAGCACTTAATCATTTGCAGCCATGGCAAGCCAAGAAGCAGGGTGGGGGATGACGACTAGGACACTGGGAGCAGCAGAGAGGGAAGTAGTGGGCAAAACGCTATGCCCAGAATCTTTCGGGGGGGGGGGGGAGACATGTGCGGAGGAAGCTGTGCCATCCCTACAACTATGTGATATGGGCAGAAGCCAAGAAGACAAGCCTCAATTATTTGGATTCCAAGATTCTTGAATGTATTAGGAAGTGAGTGACAGGCAACAGAGGGTTGTGGTTAATGGAGTTTATTCAGAATAAGGTCCAGTTACTAGTTTAAATAGACGTAAGTGGCGTCTGGGAATTAAAACATAACTTTTATTTAGATTAAATAAAAACTAGTAAAATAGAAAGCGGTGTACATAAAGACAAACAGGTGAGAAAACGTGAATAAAGGTGAAAATAAAATCAGACTTGCATACTCTTATTGATAGTTTATATAACTGTGTATGACATTTTTTTTAATTATTAGATCAGGAAGCAAGTTCAGTGATCAAAAAATATAGGTAGTAGCTATATAATTCTGTCCATATCAGACAGTAGTAGTAATAAAAGAGAAAATGATCACTGAATAAAGGTCCTAAAGTACTACTGCCTGTAATATTAACACTGTGTAAAGGTAATATACATAGTATGTAGATAAGGTAATGAAATAATTACACCCCAGGTTAGGAAAAAATAGCGCGTCGGGTTAGGGTCCTATTGTCCTCCTGCCTGTCTCCTGTGTTTTATATTTAGTTCTTACTGCTTGTTTTACTGGCATTTGTGGTGCCAGCCCTAGCCTTTAATTAGTTAACCAATTTATGACCTTTATCTCTGGGCAGACCTGGCTGCACCATTAACCAAGACTTCATTTCATTTGCAGCTATATGAACTTCTAGTAATATACACAGGAATTTGTACTACTGTGGAATACACACTAACACAGGAAACTACTTCATTCTATCCTTGACTGTTTCAGGCACTTTACATTCTGCACCTCCAAGGTCAGTTATCTTATTTCATAATAGATTTAACATTTAAAGAAACAGTGGGCTATTTTTTCCTAACCTGGGGTGTAATTATTTCATTACCTTATCTACATACTATGTATATTACCTTTACACAGTGTTAATATTACAGGCAGTAGGTCTTTAGGACCTTTATTCAGTGATCATTTTCTCTTTTATTACTACTACTGTCTGATATGGACAGAATTATATAGCTTCTACCTATATTTTTTGATCACTGAACTTGCTTCCTGATCTAATAATTTAAAAAAAATTCACACACAGTTATATAAACTATCAATAAGAGTATGCAAGTCTGATTTTATTTTCAACTTTATTCACTTTTTTCTTACCTGTTTGTCTTTATGTACACCGCTTTCTATTTTACTAGTTTTTATTTAATCTAAATAAAAGTTATGTTTTAATTCCCAGACGCCACTTACGTCTATTTAAACTCTGTTTTATTATTTAGGGTTACCCCCTAGTGGTAGTCTTCCTTTACAGCAAATAGGCTATTTTGTGAGACTTATAATTCCAGTTACTAGTTTAACTAATTTTTATTAGTGATACAGCAGAAGGACTCATCTGACAGTGGGGACCCCACAGCGGGATCTGCACACAGCTTATCGCAGTGAGCAGTTAAACTCATGACGATCTATGCCATCCTACAAGCAAGTAAAAAGTAGGACGGCATAGAACTTCCTACGTGCGGGAAGGGGTTACAAATTTATGTAGTGGGAGAAAGTTGGAGACTTTTGCCTTTGTGTAGTGCATGAGCGAAACACATGTTTGGAGCCGTACCACAATGATCAGGACTATTATAAGCCAAAACCTACATCTGTGATCACTGTGTTTCTCATGCAGAGGAGGCTTGCCATGCTTTTCTTGTCTGGATCAAGCCTTATTAAGTACACCATGTCATTATGTGTATATATGTTCTCTGGACGTACCTATGTGACATATGTGCAGACTGAGTAAGCTAAAATCTAAATCTATTATTACTCTTTACAGCGGTTTGCCTTGGTTTATTTTCAGAAGAATGTTGTTCAAAACTATCGCCTGTAGGTCTCTTTCTCGTCTCTGATTAAATAAATGTGTCATTCTTACCTCATAAGTTATCTTTAAACTTGACTGCAGCAGAATCGGAGTAAATTTGGGGTGAACTTCAGCAGTGAGCCACAGACGGAAACTGGCTTTTGGCTGGAGAGTGTTTAATTCCTATTGAATTACAGAAATGTTAAGTTGCATGCCTTACATATATAAATAAACATACTGTATCTTTTTTTCCCAGCTACGTCTATAGAGTCTAAAACATACACTTTTTAAAGGACACCGTAACCTAAATATATACAGCTCTGACTACCGTAGAAGTATGAAACACAACATATTATGTGCGACCAAAACCAACCAATTAACTAATCATGGAGGAGATCCAATAGGAACTATCATGATTAACAGATTTCCCCCCTGAAAGCATATGTATTACACATGCAAACGTTATACATGTTCCTCAACAAAATGGCCTACTTGGCAACCGTACTCAGGAAGATCACTGTAAATTCAACAGGGACCTAGTTTTAGGAGACTAAGCTACTTTGTGAAGTAATGATAGTGCATGCATACATTCACAAACTGCTGGACATGTAAATTTAACGTATCTATTCTTTTTAGATGTAGACTTCACTTCCAAAGGCAACTGTGGTTTGTTCCGTACTGTTACTACTCATTTACTGTCATTGTTGGAGGTCTATGATTGTCGCCAAATGAAAACATAAGTTAATGCGGAATGAGAAAATGAAAGATTTATGTCCTGATAATGGCAGGAGATGATGGTGTTTTACTTGCCTTTTCCAGTATAGGAAGCCAAGAAATGACGAGATGCAGATTTTTCAGACAGAGCCATTCCCCTTCTTTGGCACATTCTCTTAATGTGTGAATAGCAAGATCAGCCTGGCCCTGACCCATTGCCATCTAGAGAGACACCACACCAAGACAAATGTATAAATACTGTACAACATATATTAATTACATTATTATGTGATTGTGGCAGAAACAGCAAAGAATGCATGTTCTTGTGTGTCTCGGCTTGAAGAATATCAAAAGTGCAGTGGAATAATAAAGACTTACACCACTGGAGAGCTGGTTATCAGAGCTCTATACCACCCAAGAGACCATACATAATATAATTACCCAGTGCGCTGAGTTGTGGGTTTAATTCCTGCCCGGATGAACTTAGGCCTTCATGAAACTGAACTAGATAAAATGAGTACTTATACACATGCAATCTCAAGGTATCCTTCCTGGCAAAATACTTCTTTATTGTTATTATATGTAATGGAAACAAATGAAAGTGTTTTAACAAGAATATTCAAGACCAATGAAAGATGATTCATAGCAGCATTGGCTGGAAAAGGTATTACCTCTACACTCAAGTACTTTGTAGAAGGAGATGGAGACACAGGAGGACTGTATTTACAGATGTAGCTACATTGTGTTTCTAATATCACTTATATGTCTTTGCTATGTGCACAGTCATTAAAGATTGTTTATAAGACAAGACCGTAGTTAAGGAGGGAACCTGTATGTACTACCAGCCCCTAGGCATTGAAATAACAGGTACAACTGGCACTAAATATAAAAAAGTGACCAAGATTAATCAAAGTATATGGTCCTAGTGCTGTGTCACACAGCATCACAAAGTAGTGGTAACAACACAACGTTCCTAGTCCCTAAAAAAGAATCATTCCTCAGGCAAAACTTGGATCTTATAATGTGTACATACTAGTTATGTCATGGGTAGACTTCAAATGAAGCAAACATATTTCTGAGATTCTGCCTAGAGGAAGCCCTGCAGTTTTCGTTGTTGGTCTAAGTTGCTGTGGACTTTGATATCTACTTCAATGTAAGAGAGAGGTTATATTAAATTTTTAGGCCTATACCTAATTACTGACAATTGTCTGTACCTTTATTTGGAGGCATCTTGTGACCTACTAAGGATTCCATCCAGTTACAAGACGGTATGTATACTCAAAGCACAAAAACATCTACTCCTCGATCATCCTGTAGGCTAGCTTTATTGGATACGTATTACACTATTTTTTGTTTTCTTTTTTATGTTGACAGTGCATTAAATAACATCAAAGGTTATATAACATCGTATGCTTCCGTATTACATACAGTGATGGGGACACTGAATATACACAGGTTATTGACACACAGATATATAATTAGACATCTCACTGAGTAGCGATAATATAAACTTACTTCCCGGTAGTTCTCTCTACCTATCTCAGCGCTGGCTAGTTCTTGTAACTCCTGGGATGGGTCAGCTCCAGGTGATATAATAATAAGGATGGGTTCTGTAGCCAATGTTTCTTTACTCAGCCGTTTCAGATTCAAAGGTGGAGGTGATAAATCTTTAAGCCCTGTACAGAGCAGTTAAAATATGGTCTCAATAAAAGGGAACATATTCAGCAAGCTTATATATCAGTAGCTGGTATTTAGAATAGACAGCAGAGGATCAATGCATAGCCCAGGTTAGGAGCAACAGAAAAATTAAACACATGCATGATAAGGTCAAAGCATTCACAGTAAGAAATAAGCGATGATTACAAAAATAAACTTGTTAATTATCCAACTCTGGATTCCAGAAACTGCATGGCACATCTCACTGCTGTCACAATACAGTATGTGCAGAAACATTAATATATAACATGAAAAGCCAGTATTCTCTCCAAGTGCGTGTTTGTGCTCTGCGTTAAACCGTAGCTTCAAACCAATTAGCACAATATTTGAAAATAGACTTACTTAAACGTTGGTTTTATTTTGAATTTTTATAATAAAACAATTGTTTAAAAAAACAATATATATATTTATATATATAATATATATATTTATAAAGTCTATATATTGTATTAGTTTATGTATTTGCTTGTAATTCTTGCCTATCCAGTGACAGGTGATGTTGTATTTAGGAGACATATTTAAGACACATTTTTTTCTTTCACTTTGTGGATTTGCCTGCAATTCTTCTAATACAACGTAAAGCTATTTTCTCATCATTTGTATTTGCTACATTTACAGTATAAACCATATTTAGGGTGACACCGTCCGTTTAAATCACTTTAGAGGATTCGCTCAGACTTAAACAATTTGCAGCTGAAAATAGATTTTACTATTAACCAACTTAATGGCATTCATTTTATTAACCCTGCCAGCATTGAAAAACCAACTGAGACAAACACCAAGGCGCTCATATACCCTCAAAATAATGGATTGGAGAGTTCGGATTACTTTGATTAATAAAAAAAAAGGAAGCTGTTCATTAAATCTATATATTAGTCCCCTTTGTAGACTTTTATTAAGACCACACTGTGCTACTTACTACACTCTAGGCTGGGCAAGTAATGAATCCACTTACAGCAGCCATGTTGTACAGCATTTTAATTCTGTGATTCAGTCCTATGTTTGTATTTATTCTGATACTGGAAATACTGCTTAGCTACATTTCAGGGGAAATTTGCTGTGATCTTAGACCATAGGTCTGTTTGTTTATGGATACATACAGCACAGATGGCTTGCAATGGATCCCAGAGATGTTAATCTCGATATTCAAGGAAAGGATAAAAAGAGAAACCTGCTTTCACATATCTTAATCCAACTCCTCTCTCTTTCATTAACTCAAAACCCATGCTATGTGTGTATCACAGGGAAACATAGATCTCAAGGCCACGGGGAAGGTGTTGCCATGGTTACATCATATGCCGTCTAGACACCCACCTTGTGATTTCAAGCTCCGTGAATGTTCATTTACACCAATACAGTGGATCAGTGAACAAGACAGGAAATGTGTGGCACTTACAGACTACACTCACACTATCTGTCCCCCTTTCTATATGGAAAAACCGAGCACCGGCTTAAAATGCATATAATAGTTATCTGCAAGGATGCATGGTTCAACTTGCACACATGTAAATAAAGTCTGGCTGCTTAAATATTACCACACATTGATTTTGAAGATGTTTTAAATTAACTAAAGGAAAATACACATAGCGATATATCATTTAATAAATGTGTCATTCAGATATAAGATATACATCACAGTGTGTTTGAAGGGACTGAAAAATGATTGCAAATGATCTATACAGTGTATTAGCAAAACTGCAAGCAAAATACCTAGATTAGGAGAAAACTGTGTTTTAAATGTGTTTGTGGAGTCTCCTGGTTATGACATCACCTGAGGCACGGTATGCAAATGAACTGCTTTTCATTGGGGAAATGTGTAGATTTTTCATACTCTACATTCAGAGTAAAACAATATTTAGGTGATACCGTCCCTTTAAATCTTGCAAATAATATCAACTTTTTACATATTTCTATAAAAAAAGATTATATGAGGAATACACCATTTATTAAAACCATGAATACATTTCACATACAGGCACTTGCTTAAAGTACCATTTATTTTGCAGGGAGGCCCAGGCGAAAACTGTGTTAATTCCACCCACCAAGTCCAGTTTGGTCCACATCCCTGCTCATATTTATGTTTAATTATTTTATTTATGATAGCAACACCTAGGCCTGCATGTAACAATCCCGCTAAGTCACATGTTTGTATTCCACAAGACAACTTTAGTCCTATAAGCCTAATAAAGTGGAGAGAGGCTGCGTGGAGAGGGGGCATCCAACTGAAGCTGGATTCATACCCGGCAGCTTGCAGCTGTGAGTACAGCGCGAAGCGCATGCACATGTAGCAGTCGCAACCATGTCCAGCGCATCAAACACAGGTGGGTAAGATGGATGCTCCCTCCCCATGTACCCAGCACTGATAGGGAAATAATGAAGGAATGTCTAGTTTAACATTAAAAAACACACTATCCATTTTATTTGGTTAATAGCTTTTATTTGTTCTACTGCAGAATAAAAGGACTGCAGTTGTAATTTAACTGGTCAATGTTTCATAAACAGACACGAACAGTGATGATATACAATAAATCACAGGCACCGTGAAATTGCTAAATATTATTTTACAAATAAACGTTATGTTTCAGTGTTCTGAAATAATGTTATTTGACGTGAGCTTGAAAAACAATAAAAAAGAGATGATGGGAAATTAAATGAACAATTATTATTATTATAAGATAAGATATGTGAGTGAACACTCACAGGAGGGAACTCACTCAAGAATGATCACGTATAATGTAGTTATAATGAATAACTTGTCTCCCATCTAAATTATGAGCAATCATACTGAGCAAATTATATATATGGTAAATAGTAAACATCTGTATTAAAAAAAGACACATAAAACAAAATATAACGGTCAAAAAGGAGATCGGGTCTACTTATAATGAAATGATATTCGGCCCAGTCTTACCCACATCCAAGACATTTTGATTTTAACCTCCGATTATATTGTCTTGTTCAACTTCCTAAATGTGTGCAAAATTGTACGTTCACACAAACTTACCCAGATTTTTAAAAGCAAAGAGGGCCATGGCGCTTTGAAGTCTGTCAGGCCGAACGGCTTGCACAATTAGGACCTAACGCCAACAAAAAATAATAAGAAATGTGCATTGTATTTATGGTTTGTGATTAAAAACAAGCAAGAGAGAGCAAGAGAGAGAAAAAAGGTGCTAATAATATCACTGGACAAATATTTGCTATTATAACCTTTACCGTTTCATACATTTCATACTGTGAATTGTAAAATGCGAGCAAGTAATAATTTGGTGTATAAAGAGCACTCATGTTATGTTTACCCCCATAATTGTACTTAAAGTCAATTCTACAGCAGTGTAAGATTCTCCGTTATTACTGGGGCTTCTAATATTGCAAGAAAAAGGGAAAAATAAAACGCTGGGAAAAAAAATATATATAGATATTAACCCCTTCCCACATAAGGATGTGTTATTCCATCCTTTAACAAACAGGCCAAACTGCTGTGTGGACGGCATAATACATCTTTTACAGTTTAATGCTGGGATCAGTGATGCAGATCATCATCACATGGAAAGGGTAATAATAAATAGCAACACTAGTAACCATGAAAAATACATTGCAATATCTTATCATTTTCAAGTACATCCTGGGAATGTCGTGATTGCACAATATCTGGGGATGTTACCAATATCTGGGATAGACACAAGGCTATCCTAGCTATAAGACTGGGCACGGGGGACTAATAAAAGTATTCAGAAACTGGGCAGACTAGATGGACCGAATGGTTCTTATCTGCCGACACATTCTATGTTTCTATGTTCCCATTACCCATTTTATCCAGCTCTGACGGATAAAAGGATCAGTCGGTTGTCATGTAATCAGTCTAACATTGGTGCATGATCACACATTTGTAAGCGCGAATGAAAACGCCCCCTATTTATTTTTCCCCAGCGTTGAGTACTGAACCCATGTGGCACTTTATCTGTGCCAGCAATGGAAGTCAAGTAAGGAGATGAGGGTGGCTGGGTCATAGAATGAGAAAGACCGAGGGGCTGTCGGACAGTTATATTAGAAAAAACAACTAGTATCCGGACATCACTGGGCATTGATTCATTATAAAACAAATGTCAAGGTTAATTATTCAAATCTACCCCGCACACAAGCATATGAAAAGGCCGCGGACTCTCCGGGCAGGTGTTCGGTCCTGGCACAAGCCTTGGATTTGTGGATATTGCACATTGAACAAAGGATCTCTATATCAAGCATGTAAACTGAACACCAGCATTCAAACTGTTTGTTCTATTCATTTTGAAGACTGGGTAACCTCTCAGGAGACAAACGTCTACAAAATGTGTTCACAAACATTTATCTGAAACTCTGTGATACGAGGAAAACGTAATTCAGCAGAAACATTAAAAACCTTAACCAAGTCCTTATCCTTTAAAAAAAAAAAATTGGCACGGAACCGCGCTCGGCTTTCAACACAGATTTGTTTATAAAAAAAAAAATACAAAGCCGGCATCGGAAGGCAAAGAACTGCACAGTCCCATCCGTCACAGAAATCGAGGTCTTATATTGGAATCTCACTCTGTCACATCAATTTAAATGCTATTTAAATGTGTTAGATGCACTGGCAGAGTCTCTGCAATGTAGGAAAAAAATGCGTGTATGGTGTATTATAAATATCAGTACACAGCCATGTTGTGGAACAAAATTCTCTCCCGTTAACAAGTGTAAAATTTAAAAGACACAGTTATAGTATATTGTACTGTACAATAACAAACCTCCAAAAATGTGGTCCTCATCACTAAAGTCTCTCTCTTCTTCGAGTTTAATGAATGTATATTGTTATTGTACATATAAAGATGTGAAATATTGATGACACTTTTTTAATTATGTAGGTTTATTTATTATGTAGTTTCCTTTTGTTTTTCCGTTACCTGTCTGTGTAAACTACAGTTCAAAACATTTAGGGTCACTTAGGAATGTTCTTGTTTTCCATGAAAACATACATCAAATGAGTTGCAAAATGAGTAGGAAATACAGTCAAGATGTGGATAAGGGTAGAAATAATGGTTTCAATTCTAAATAAGGCCAGTTTTATTGGTTCTGTAACCGTTTCGTGAATGGAGAAAATGGGGTCTGCTGGACAATGGCTTTTTTTAATACTTCTGCAGTGTTTGTGCTTAGCTGTAATTTTTCAGGCTAAGAAAGGCTTTCTTTTGATATCATTATTTTGATCATATAACTTACTTTATAAAAAAAAAAATGATGGGAAAAAAAAACTTTTTCTAACATTTACTTGAAGAATTGTTTTACCCATCTACAAAAGATAATGAAAAAAACATGCTAAATAGATTCTATTTGTTCTGAGTTTGGAATACCACAAATGTTTAACACATTTGCGACAATGGATGTTCCAGGCACGTCCTGTGGTGGAATGAGTGGATGAGTGGTGTCACTCCAATATGGCACTGCCCTGTTGCCGTCCCTACAGGCAGTCAGCGACATTGAACTACAAAACAAAAAGGGCTAGGACTATGATTGGGGTCAGAAGATCAATGTAGAATAAAATGGTTAGGAAACAAACATCACTACTTTTGGTTATTGCCCTATAACTTTAAAACACAACTGAAAAAAATGTAAACTCTGGACAAATATTAGCCTCTATGTAGCAAGGTTTTTTTTTTTTTTATATGTGTTTGTAGATCTGTAAAATACTTTTCAAGTAAAGGTTAGAAAAAGAGTTTTTTTTTTTTTACATTTGTCATCATTTATTTTTTTATAGTGAATTATGTGATATGATGAAAATAATAGTATTTAAAGAAAGCCCTACTTATGCGCATAGGGAGCGTGAGCAGCACTTTCTCTTGCTGTTCGCGGCTCCCCGTGAAGCAGACGCTGCACCTGTTTCACAGGAAGGGGGCGGGGCTACACCTCTCAGCCGGTGAGCTCCGCCCCCCTCCCCGCATCCAGCAGAGGGCTGGTGAGGGGGGATCTTTTGATGATGGGGTGTCGCACAGCCCTAAGGCTGGCCCTGTCACCGAGGGTATGACATGGCCAAAAAGTCATGGCATTAAGGGGTAAAATGTTGTTACCTTTTTTTTTTCAAGTTATATGGCAATACATACATATAGCACATTTTTCCTAACCAACTGCAGGAAGTGTCAGACATGTGCTTTGTCAGTAACTGCACTGTTTGCCATGAGTTACCTGCGTCCATTTGTCGTCAAGGGGTTAATCAGCATACTAGTTTTCAGATATATACTATACAAACACCAATTGCCTATAATATTATGACCTGTACGTTTGGAGGTGGGGTCTCCATGGATTTGACTTGCCATCCCACAGATGCTCGATTGGATTGAGATCTGTGGAATTCGGAGGCCAAGTGAACTTGTTGTTGTGTTCCACAAGCTATTCCTGTACCATTTTTGCTTTGTAGCAGGGTGCATTATCCTGCTGAAGGCGGCCAATACCATCAGGGAATACATGAACTGCAACAATACTTAGGTAGGTGGTAAGTGTCTCAGTAATATCCACATGAATGGCTTGACCCAAGGTTTCCCAGCAGAACATGGCCCGAGGCACCTTACTGCCTCCGTCGGCTTGCTGTCTTCCCATAGCGCATCTTGTTGCCATGTGTTCTCCATCCACGTGTTGTAAAATCCACATGAAGAAAATGCGATTCATCAGACCAGGCCACCTTCTTCCATTGCTCCGTGGTCCAGTTCTGATGCTCACATGTCCATTGTAGGCCCTTTCAGCAGTTGACACGGGTCAGCATGGGCACCCTGACTGGTCTTTTTCTATGCAACCCCATATGAAACAAACTGCGAAGCAGTCCCACCCACTGACAGATATCATGATAACGAGATTAATCAGTGTTATTCACTTTACCTGTCAGTGGTCATAATGTTATGGCTGATTGGTGTATTTCAAGCAATAAACAACCATTTCCAGCTACAATAGTCATTTACATCGCTAACAATGTCTACACTGTATTTTGGTACATTTGATGCTATTTTAAATAGACAAAATGTGCTTTTCTTTAAAAAACAAGGACATTTCTAAGTGACCTAAACTTTTGAAAACAATAACAAACAATAGAACCTGTGATCATCAGAAGGGTGCTCAGGCGGTGCGTGAGGGAGACTGTGTCAACACTGAAAATATCACATGAAAAAACAGCATTGATATAAAGTCACTCACTTTATTATGGTCCTTAGTCCATAGTAATAAAAGCTATAAACCACAAATCAAAGCAGTGTCAGAAGGTAATTCATAAAGCGCTCGGATAGAAATAAAAAAAAAAAAAAATGCCTAACGTGTTTCACATTGATGTGCTTTATCAAAAGCCACCCACTGAGGTGATTTGAATTTTTTTTTACTTTTATTACAATGCCTAAGGACCATTATAAAGTGAATGACTTATCATTGCTATTTATTCCTGTGATATTGGGAATGCCAACAGGATTGTGTTCTTTGCCTGACCCACACTTTTGAACAGTAGCAGATATGATATAAATAGTAAACATTAAATTAATAGTATTTGTTATACATGTGAAGTCTATTCACAAAACTGTGAACGGAGATAAAAATTAGTCCAAAGTAGGGAGGTAGAAAACCTCTCCTATACTCATTTTCCAGTTCAGCTATTTTGGCCTGGTTTTAGTGACTGAGTGGTAGAACCTATACATCTATAGATAAACAAAAACAAAAAAAGTACAACATATGGGGAAGCATGTACCACACAGGACAGAAATCTAACAAAATGTATTGCAAACAGACTCGAATCCTGGGAATTTATACATCAGATATAATAGTCATGTCAGTCAACACATGTTGCTGAATCACTTGCAAATCCAGAGTACAATACAGAGCAAAGTGTTATTTTTTTCTCAACCTCGAAAGTAACATTTTTGTGAATAGACCCAATAATCTCTATATTTGCTAGTAATTTTGGGAGAGAGTTGGCCCTTTACAAGTAGTATTGCTGTTTAGGTACTAATCGTAAACAAAGTCAATCATTTTTAAATCAAGAAGATTAGTAAGTATGTTTTTACTACCATTAGGTTTACAAGATGATACATAATAAAGGAATATTTTGGCTGCTTAAATCAATTTATTTCACCAAATTGTAGTTGAAAAAGTACCCCTTCGCGAAAAAGGACGTGTCAGGCACGTCCAGAGGTGGAATGAGTGGTTGATGGCGAAAACCGCTTTGGCGGTGCTGCTCTATTGCCTTGATGTCGAGGCATTAGGCAACACCGAAATGTTTATTCTGGGGCACCCATGATCGCTCCAATATGGCTGCTGCCCTCTTGTGGGTAGAGCGTCGGAAGTGAAAACAAATTCACTTCCGTCACTCTGAGGCTGTTGCTTGACTGCACCTAGAGGCAGTCAGCAACATTGCAATAAAAAAGAAAGACTTAATTAGCTAACATCTAGGGTTAGGGTTAGAATGATGGTTAGGGTTATTAGGGTTAGCATAAGGGATAGGGTTACAAATAAATTAAAAATAGAATAAATTAAGGGCTAGCATAAGGGTTAGAGTTAGAGTTACATTTAGGGTTTGAGTTGGGTCAAAAGGTCACTGTAGGGAAAAACACTATTTTTGCTCTATAACTCAAAGTTATAAAAAGTGTTAGTTTTTTTACTTTTTTCATCATATTTTATGATTTGTTTTGTAGTAAATTATAAAATATGATGAACATAATGGTATCTAATGAAAGTCCTTCCTATTGCAACATATAATTTGTGTGTGTACAGTATGTGAGAAAGAAGAAAATTACATCTAAACACAAACACCCCAGAAATGTCAAAAAGCCATTGACACCAAGGGAAAGACAAGGTCAAAAGGTCATGTCACTAAGGGGTTAATAAAACAAGAAATATATATATATATATATTTTTTTTTAAAAGGGGTTAAACCTTAAAAATAAAAATGTACCATTTTAAAAGGTTCCCATAATGCATACATTTTGTCCTGGTCTAATGTGCTGAAACAAACCACACATCTTTGACTCTTCAGAAAGTTTTGTGTTCCCGCTTCTACTCTAGTGCCTGCTCTGTCCTATTTCACAGCCATCCTTCCTAACTACCCGTATTCATATACACATTGGCATTTCCATTCCCAGATATTTTCCTCACTCCCATCTTACATTACTGCCACACAGACACATAGAAACATAGAAAATGTGTCGGCAGATAAGAACCCTTCGGTCCATCTAGTCTGACCAATTTTTTTTTTTGAGTGCTTTTATTAGTCCACCGTTCCCGGTCTTGTAGCTAGGATAGCCTTGTGTTTATCCCACGCATGCTTAAAATCCTTGACTGTGTTTACCTCTACCACTTCTGCTGGAAGGCTATTCCATACATCCACTACCCTCTCAGTAAAGTAATACTTCCTGATATACACACCACTAGAAGCGACTGATGGTCACCAGATAGCCAGGTTGGACAAAGACTATGGGATATTGTTTAAATAATGCAGAAATACCATTAAAAAAAACTATATAAAACAGGAAAAAATGACCTATCATCTATATGAAAAACCATATTGTTTGTTGTCCCTCTTTAAACAAAAATGCTGAAATGAGGCAGTAATTGCTTCTGCTGTTTCTGACAATCCATGATATGTTTGTTGTACAATTAGTATTATACTAATATGTGTGATCGAAATCCATTAAACATTGATATTTGGAATTATTTATTTCAGTATCTGCACATTATACAATACTTGTGACAATGAGAATTATGTAAAGCAAATGTATCAGGCATTATTTGGAAACATTGCTGTGAAATTCATGCACAATTTGCAATGTATCCGTTACTATTAATAATATCATGTCGTTGTAAGAGATTGTTCGTGCAAATTAAAGCAGGCTTAGAAACAAATATGCGTAAGCATGTACGTTTTATGCAGTACTGCTCGGATCCAATCTGAAAATGATAAATGGCCTCTATGCAACTTAAACTGCACCAGTGATATGAAAGGAAAAGACTAATGGGCCCTTCCACTTTCTTGTTCTCATCATATATTCCTGAAGGTTAAAATAAACGTTAAATGTAATATAAGTGGAACTTTACAATCAATAGCACATGCTGCACAGTTACATACTATCAGTAGAAAGTTATCAGGCTATTAAAAAGCACAATTATTTGGAGTTTTTTTTAAAGCGGATATGACATGGTGCCTGGGAGCCGGCCATGAATGGTTCATGGACTATTGTCCATACCCTTAGAGGATACAATGGACTGGAACAGCCTGGGCCTAGGTTATACCTGAGTGATGCTTTTAGATCCAGAGGTTTGGTCTCTGTCACAAAAAGGTTTAAAGCTCATGTGACTAAAGAAAAGACTATGGGTTGTTATTCTTTACAAATATTCTGGGTTGAACCACTTTGCATCCTTATTACGAGATGGCCAAAAAGTCATGTCACCAATGGGTTAATTATCGATTAATATAAAAATTGTGCAGGTAATAATGTCCCTTTAAGGAGGTATGATAATGCTACTTGGAATATATGTCTCTAAAAAGCCCAGGTACATGCTGTGTATCTTGGATAATTATATGTTCTTACTGTTGATATGTTGGAGGTATGAAGGAAGGTGAAGGAAGTAAGTAAATCTAAAGGACATCAACTAAATATTTAGTTTACTTACTAGTACATAAAAAATGCACTGTACTAATGCATCATTGACTTTTATTTACATATATAAAATAATTTAGTAATGTTACAAGAGTTTTCTCTTATAGCTTATCAATTTATTATAAATAACTAAGTAATACCATATAAATAATATGCAAGGTTTAGCCATAAAATATAAAGCAAAAAACAGCAATTTGCTTAAATTAGAAACCTGTGATATAGGACGATTTTAGTTGGAATAGAGAGGAAAGTTAATATTAATGATAATAAACAATATATAAATGTTTATTTATTTAAGACATTTTTTTACTTTGTACCTGCTGGAATAAGGAAAGTTTCTTAGCCACAGATGCAGGAAATTCTTGCTCACAAGCAGAGCTCTGTGAAAAATGAGTCCATAGATTGGAATCTTCAAGACTCAGGGTCTGATAAAGAGCTGGGAGAGAAGCCTGCAAGATAAAGTGCTGGGTTCACATATAAGTGGATGGGGGGGGGATTAAAACACATACTATTTTTAATTAAGCAATACATTATTGTGGACAGGTAATATGGGAAATGTGATAAGAAATATAAAAACAGAATCATGGCCACAATGAATGCACGAATTTGAACAGGAAATAGTTTTAGAAATGTGAAAAAAAAAAAAACAATCCCCAAGAAAGGTATATTTTATGAATGATTTTATGTGCTCAGAATTGGCTTTTTAGGTTTGAAAACAAATGCACAACATACCATGCTTAAAATGATTCATGTTTCAGCGCTTGTGTTTAAAAAAAGAAAAGAAAATACAGTACCATAAAAAAGAAATAGGTTTATTAAACTACCTTCAATAAGGCGACTGCCCAAGTTCTTTCCTGTTCAATCCATGAAGGAATCTGATCTCGAAGAGTCCTTTGAGAGTCCTTTAAATGTAACATTGAATAATTATGACATTTTATGCAAACACAGTGGGCACCAAAACCCAACTTTTATCAGAACCACTGTAATCAAGGTTTACCGTATTTGCTCAAATATAAGACAAGGTTTTTTTCAGAGCAAATGCTCTGAAAAATACCCCTCGTCTTATATTCAAGGTCGTCTTATAATCTGACCTCAAATTGAGGTCAGACTATAAGACATGGATCCAGGTCCCCCGCAGAGCTGCAGGGGACCTGGATCCCCCTCTCTAACAGCCGGGGGATGTCTGCGCGATGACTGCCGGGACTTCTATGATGAAGCCGGGATTTCTATGATGAAGCCGGGAGAGACAATGGGAGGGAGGGGGGAAGATAAAGACATGGGGAGGGGATAAAGACATGGGGAGGGAGGGAGGGGGAGAGAGAAAGACAGAGGTGGGGAGAAAGAAAGAGGGAGGGGGGAGAGAAAGACAAGGGGAGGTGGGGGGAGAAAAGGGTAGGTGGGAGAGAGGGGAAGAGAAAGACATGGGGGGGAGAGAAAAGTTTGGGGGGAGGGAGAGAGAGAGATAACACTGGGGGAGAGAGAGAGAGAGAACGCGGGGGGGGGGGGGGGAGAGAGAGGCAGCATTGGCACATAAAAGGAAATAAAAAGAAATGCATTTGTTTAATATAATCATTTTTATTAAATATTAAAAAGCAATTTACATGTGAATATATACAAGTTTCACTTATTTCCTATAGGGTAGTCTTATATTCAGGCTTTTAGTTTTTTTCCTAAAGGAATATCCAAAGTTTGGGGGGTCGTCTTATAATCAGGGTCGTCTTATAATCGAGCAAATACGGTATATTTGATTGTTTAGCCACTTGTCAGTACTGTCTTTGATGGGCCTGGGGAAGCCTCTTGTCATGCCCGCCCCTAGACAGGTTCAAAACAGGAGTTATGAATCAATAAGGCATGAATTGTATCTAATACTGGCGCTAATCCTGTGTGCACCTATATATACTACAGACTCATGCCCGGAGCAGGGATAGGCAAATTGTCCGTGGTAACTGTAATCGGTCTTGAACTTCTGGGTTGCTCTGCCACACGGCATAACCCATGCTTAAAGAATCAGCTGATTTTCAGTGCATGACAACTGTCTGACAAAAGTGTTGGGAGCTATAAAAAGGTACAATCGCCATTACTTTAGAGTGCGGGAATATTCTTAACCAACCACCAGTGTCTTCTACCCCAGTGCCTCAATGAATCTACCCTGGCCAGATATAGAAACGTCTGTATATATAGACACAGCAATGTAACCTTTTGCGTGCTACCAGTGGTGAATAAAATTGTTCTAGATGCTCAGCAAGCTTTTGTCTGAGCATGATGGGCAATATATTCCACAGAAGCTGGAGTACAATATGTTAGACATCGCTGCTCTAAAGATATATACATACATACATGTATTAACTGACAAATATATACATAAACATATATTATATATTAAGCACGTTAATAACTACTGGTCTCTTTAACCCCATCCTTATATATGCTATTTTGCCGATATAGATCTATCCTATGTACTTACATATCCTATGTACTTACATATCTTGTGCAGAGCAGCAGCTTGCAGACGTAAGAGTGGAGCTGCTGCCTGCAGCACAGACAACCACGCAGGAGAAAGAACTCTCCTTTTTGCTGTTTGCAAGAGAAGCGTGTTCTCTGTGATTGGCTGCAGGCCAGAGAGAAGTGTCCTGCTTAATCGTCACTAACTGCTGCGAAAGCAGCAAAGAAGGTACAAATACAGTGTACAATGGGCAATTGTTTGGAGTCTTTGTTCCAGGTCTAGGCCCTGGGCAGCTCACACTTTTGTCCTGTCTTAGAGATGGCCATGCAATGTGTTATTAGAATAAAACAGTTTCTTTTGTGCACTTACAGATTTTTTGAACACGTCTCCAATAATAACACCAGTAAAAGTGTCCCACTCCTGTAAGATGAAGAAAAAAAACAAACATTGTATACACCACTGCAAAAAATTGTGCTAATATAATCCTGTATATAATGAGACCATTCACAGTGTCAAAATGGTTTAACTAGAGCAAAGAATGTCGTGGTTAAAAATATATATATGGCCAAGGTGACAATAGATATAATTAGTATTAAATTAACATGCCTTCCAGCTGGAGGCATAACATTCTGTCTGACAACTATGTTCAGGAGACATTTCAGAAGTTAAACTATACAATATTACAAAATGTACAAGTGGCCATGTCCTAACTTTTATTGGGGTTACTAAGGCGGCGTATGTGATCTGGGTATTTTTCAGTACATAACATGCTAATTAACATGGTAATTCAACCATGTATGCAGCATATTGAGAGAGTAAAAAATCCAATTTAGTTATGGCATATATAATAATAGCCATGACAATCACACATTCGATATTTATGACTTCTGACTGTGTTATATTTTTTGTATTCTTTTTAACTTTGTGGTTTCTCGGGAACATTTCACAGGGCTATTTCTGCAATAACCAAATTCCTCCAGCTGACGTATGTGGGAGAATGTTTTTTTATTTCCACAATAGCCAAAATCCACTTATCTCCCTGTCTATTGGGAGCGAAGGAGGCTCAGGCTGCCGAAATGTTGGCATGAAGATCAGCCACATAGGACAATGTTGGTCACTTGGGTGATCCCTTAATGGCCAACACATGATCTGAATGGGGGCAACATGTGGTGCTCCCATTCTCTGAAGAAACATTGGAACTCTTTGAGTAGCCGTTTCAGAAGAGCCTCATATTTGCAATCCTATGATGCAATGCGCTTTACACTAGGAATCCAACTGTGGCCCTCTAAGCGGTATTCTTAACCGTAGGCGCTATAACAGAAGTGATCTTCTTTGGCTACTTGGAATGCTGGGAAGTGTATCAAACAGCTACTACTCTTAAATCACATGGAAAGAGTGTGATGGAGCAAATACGGTATTTTATTAGCAGTGTATGTACTAGTTGTTTTAGATTTATATGTAGTGGTAGTAGAGGAAGTAGCTGCAGTGGTAATAGTGGTAGTAGTAGAAGTAATGATAGTAGTAAATGCAGCAGTAGGATATGTTGCAGCAGTGGTAGGAGAGGAAGTAGTTGCAGAGGTAATAGTGGTAGTAGTAGAAGTAATGATAGTAGTAAATGCAGCAGTCAGATATGTTGCAGCAGTGGAAGTAGAGGAAGTAGTTGCAGAGGTAATAGTGGTAGTAGTAGAAGTAATGATAGTAGTAAATGCAGCAGTAGGATATGTTACAGCAGTGGAAGTAGAGGAAGTAGTTGCAGTGGTAATAGTGGTAGTAGTAGAAGTAATGATAGTAGTAAATGCTGCAGTAGGATATGTTGCAGCAGTGGTAGTAGAGGAAGTAGTTGCAGTGGTAATAGTGGTAGTAGTAGAAGTAATGGTAGTAGTAAACGTAGCAGTAGGATATGCTGCAGCAGTGGAAGTAGAGGAAGTAGCTGCAGTGGTAATAGTGGTAGTAGTAGAAGTAATGGTAGTAGTAAACGTAGCAGTAGGATATGCTGCAGCAGTGGAAGTAGAGGAAGTAGTTGCAGTGGTAATAGTGGTAGTAGTAGAAGTAATGATAGTAGTAAACGCAGCAGTAGGATATGTTGCAGCAGTGGTAGTAGAGGAAGTAGTTGCAGTGGTAATAGTAGAAGTAATGATAGTAGTAAACGTAGCAGTAGGATATGCTGCAGCAGTGGTAGTAGAGGAAGTAGTTGCAGTGGTAATAGTGGTAGTAGTAGAAGTAATGGTAGTAGTAAATGCAGCAGTAGGATATGTTGCAGCAGTGGTAGTAGAGGAAGTAGTTGCAGTGGTAATAGTGGTAGTAGTAGAAGTAATGATAGTAGTAAATGCAGCAGTAGGATATGCTGCAGCAGTGGAAGTAGAGGAAGTAGTTGCAGTGGTAATAGTGGTAGTAGTAGAAGTAATGATAGTAGTAAACGCAGCAGTAGGATATGTTGCAGCAGTGGTAGTAGAGGAAGTAGTTGCAGTGGTAATAGTAGAAGTAATGATAGTAGTAAATGCAGCAGTAGGATATGTTGCAGCAGTGGTAGTAGAGGAAGTAGTTGCAGTGGTAATAGTGGTAGTAGTAGAAGTAATGATAGTAGTAAATGCAGCAGTAGGATATGTTGCAGCAGTGGTAGTAGAGGAAGTAGCTGCAGTGGTAATAGTGGTAGTAGTAGAAGTAATGGTAGTAGTAAATGCAGCAGTAGGATATGTTGCAGCAGTGGTAGTAGAGGAAGTAGTTGCAGTGGTAATAGTGGTAGTAGTAGAAGTAATGATAGTAGTAAATGCAGCAGTAGGATATGTTGCAGCAGTGGTAGTAGAGGAAGTAGCTGCAGTGGTAATAGTGGTAGTAGTAGAAGTAATGGTAGTAGTAAATGCAGCAGTAGGATATGTTGCAGCAGTGGTAGTAGAGGAAGTAGTTGCAGTGGTAATAGTGGTAGTAGTAGAAGTAATGATAGTAGTAAATGCTGCAGTAGGATATGTTGCAGCAGTGGTAGGAGAGGAAGTAGTTGCAGAGGTAATAGTGGTAGTAGTTGAAGTAATGATAGTAGTAAACGTAGCAGTAGGATATGCTGCAGCAGTGGAAGTAGAGGAAGTAGTTGCAGTGGTAATAGTGGTAGTAGTAGGAGTAATGATAGTAGTAAACGCAGCAGTAGGATATGTTGCAGCAGTGGTAGTAGAGGAAGTAGTTGCAGTGGTAATAGTAGAAGTAATGATAGTAGTAAACGTAGCAGTAGGATATGCTGCAGCAGTGGAAGTAGAGGAAGTAGTTGCAGTGGTAATAGTGGTAGTAGTAGAAGTAATGATAGTAGTAAACGCAGCAGTAGGATATGTTGCAGCAGTGGTAGTAGAGGAAGTAGTTGCAGTGGTAATAGTAGAAGTAATGATAGTAGTAAATGCAGCAGTAGGATATGTTGCAGCAGTGGTAGTAGAGGAAGTAGTTGCAGTGGTAATAGTGGTAGTAGTAGAAGTAATGATAGTAGTAAATGCAGCAGTAGGATATGTTGCAGCAGTGGTAGTAGAGGAAGTAGTTGCAGTGGTAATAGTGGTAGTAGTAGAAGTAATGATAGTAGTAAATGCAGCAGTAGGATATGTTGCAGCAGTGGTAGTAGAGGAAGTAGCTGCAGTGGTAATAGTGGTAGTAGTAGAAGTAATGGTAGTAGTAAATGCAGCAGTAGGATATGTTGCAGCAGTGGTAGTAGAGGAAGTAGTTGCAGTGGTAATAGTGGTAGTAGTAGAAGTAATGATAGTAGTAAATGCTGCAGTAGGATATGTTGCAGCAGTGGTAGTAGAGGAAGTAGCTGCAGTGGTAATAGTGGTAGTAGTAGAAGTAATGATAGTAGTAAACGCAGCAGTAGGATATGCTGCAGCAGTGGAAGTAGAGGAAGTAGCTGCAGTGGTAATAGTGGTAGTAGTAGAAGTAATGGTAGTAGTAAATGCAGCAGTAGGATATGTTGCAGCAGTGGTAGTAGAGGAAGTAGTTGCAGTGGTAATAGTGGTAGTAGTAGAAGTAATGATAGTAGTAAATGCAGCAGTAGGATATGTTGCAGCAGTGGTAGTAGAGGAAGTAGTTGCAGTGGTAATAGTGGTAGTAGTAGAAGTAATGATAGTAGTAAATTCAGCAGTAGGATATGTTGCCGCAGTGGAAGTAGAGGAAGTAGTTGCAGTGGTAATAGTGGTAGTAGTAGGAGTAATGATAGTAGTAAACGCAGCAGTAGGATATGTTGCAGCAGTGGTAGGAGAGGAAGTAGTTGCAGAGGTAATAGTGGTAGTAGTAGAAGTAATGATAGTAGTAAACGCAGCAGTAGGATATGTTGCAGCAGTGGTAGTAGAGGAAGTAGCTGCAGTGGTAATAGTGGTAGTAGTAGGAGTAATGATAGTAGTAAATGCAGCAGTAGGATATGTTGCAGCAGTGGTAGTAGAGGAAGTAGTTGCAGTGGTAATAGTGGTAGTAGTAGAAGTAATGATAGTAGTAAATGCAGCAGTAGGATATGTTGCAGCAGTGGTAGTAGAGGAAGTAGTTGCAGTGGTAATAGTGGTAGTAGTAGAAGTAATGATAGTAGTAAATGCAGCAGTAGGATATGTTGCAGCAGTGGTAGTAGAGGAAGTAGTTGCAGTGGTAATAGTGGTAGTAGTAGAAGTAATGATAGTAGTAAATGCAGCAGTAGGATATGTTGCAGCAGTGGTAGTAGAGGAAGTAGCTGCAGTGGTAATAGTGGTAGTAGTAGAAATAATGATAGTAGTAAATGCAGCAGTAGGATATGTTGCAGCAGTGGTAGTAGAGGAAGTAGTTGCAGTGGTAATAGTGGTAGTAGTAGAAGTAATGATAGTAGTAAATGCAGCAGTAGGATATGTTGCAGCAGTGGCAGCAGTGGTAGTAGAGGAAGTAGTTGCAGTGGTAATAGTGGTAGTAGTAGAAGTAATGATAGAAGTAAATGCAGCAGTAGGATATGATTGATTTTTACAGTGATCACATTAATAAATACAAAAAATAATTGTTGATTCTGGTCTGCCCAACTCTTAAAGCAACCAGGATCAATCTACCACCCCAAACTGGGGGAGGTTGGCAGCCAAGTGTGACAATCCAGAGGCATCCTGGAACACCCATCGGGTGAGGGGACGTGATTAATAGGCCAGTGACGATCATCACTAGTCTGTAATTTTTATTCACCCGTTTATATTTCTGTGATGCAGACAATCATCACGGCACGGCTCCGCGGGGGCCAGATAAAGTCTTGTGGCATGCAACATGTGGCCCACGGGCCGTATTTGGAGACCTGTGTCTCAGGTTTAGAACCCAAAGTTGTTGTTTTTTATAAATATTGAAATTAGTGGGTGCAAACTGGATCTTTACTGTATACTTACATTCTCTTGGAAAAGCTCTGGATGCATTCCACGGACAAAATGTAGGGCAAACATTAGCTGATCGGCCTAAACAAACAAACAAAACACATGTCAAAGATGTGTGATGAATACGTAACTCATTCTACTGCAAGCTCAACTAGTGATGGTAATATGTCAAACATGTACATTCAATACAGTTTAGTCACTTTCTGTGAATGTTCCAGTTCATTATGTAACTGGTATATTCACGCAGAGGTTGGAAATTCATGCAATAAAGATCGATTTTTAATGTGCTGTCGATACAGATAACTCAATGGACCCAGCATGTAACTGGGCATCCATTGGTAACTTCACTGTTACATAGGGCTTTGACCAGTGAGACTGGAACATCGTAAGTCCATTACACATTGTTGTTCTATTGGCCATGGATATTCGGACCCCCTGCTTCATGTAAACTTTATTGAGAGCTGTGCATAGTATGGCCCTCCATCTGACTAAGTATGATGAGTTTCCGTTCTGACATATCAGTAGGACCATACTATTGCCCTTTGAAATGGTTGTATGATGTAGGTCACAGGGATGGGGCAGCTGACGGCCCATATTCTTATATTTCAATCAACAATTTTAAATTATATATAGCAGGCTGAAAAGCACTCACTGCTGACCTCCGGGTAGCATTGGATTCTGGGAACCAACCAGTGTTATTTCATGCCCATCACATTTGGGCGTCTTGTGTCTCAGCCACCCCTGGTTATTAGGGGAATCCCAAACATATTTAATTATCTACTTATTACATTTGATGATTTGCATTTATCTTTCATGCAAGAATAAATCATGAGGGTCTACTTAATAAAGAGAGAATTGCAAGGAAATGAGATGGCAATTTCAAACGTAAGGCCAAAGTAGCTGAGTTGGAAAAATTCTCCCATTAAGCTACATGGAGAATGTTTCCAACTCGGCTACATTGGTCTGAAGTCTGAAATTCCCATCTCAATTCCCTGCAATTTTCTCTTTATTGCGTAGACTCTATGGTCAATATATATATTTAATGGCAATAATCTGAGCAGGAATATAAAACAGCCCAGAGTTTTGTGGCTGCTGACAGTCTTCTTTCCTGTCTCATTGCAGTTTTACCCGTCTTATGTACTTGAACCATACAACAAATAAATCACCTGGCAAAGAAGACCACAAAACAACAAGTTTGAATGTAATAAACCAGCTTTAACCCCTTTGCGACGATGGACGTGTCAGGCACGTCCTGCCAAGAAATCCATTCCTGAAAATGGACGTGCCTGGCACGTCCTGCGGTGAATCAAGCAGTTTTCGCGATCAACGATCGCAAAAACCACTTTAACGGTGCTGGTCTATTGCCTCCATCTGGGGTTTCACGATCGCCCCACGTAGCAACATGCTCCGTCAATATGGCTATGCCCTCTGGTGGTCTGAGCTTTTGAAGTGAAAGTAAATTCACTTCCGTCGCTCTGAATATGCTGCTTGACTGCCCCTAGAGGTAGCCAAGCAGCATAGCAATGTAAAAACATTAAAAAAAATATTTAATTAGCTTAAAACTGATTGTATAGTTAGATTAGCCTATAGGGTTAAAATTAAATAATTTTTAGCATAAGGGATAGGGTTAGAATTATAATAAAATTAAAATATATTAAGGGATAGCGTTGGGGTTAAATTTAGTGTTGGGGTTACATTTTGGGTTCGGGTTGGAGTCAAAAAGTCAATATAGGAAAAAACCAAAACACACTATTTTTGGTTTGTGCCCCATAACTCGCAAAAAAAAATACCGAAAAATATGAAAACATGCATATTTCTGAACTCGGGACAACATTTAGAAACTATTTAGATGGGATCGTTTTTAATGATTTTATTTGTGTAAATTATATTTTAGGTCAAAGTTAGAAAAAGTGTTTTTTTTTTTTTAATTTTTCATCATATTTTATTATTTATTTTGTACATAATGGTATCTAATGAAAGCCCTTCTTATGACGATAAAAATAACATATAATTTGTGTGGGTACAGTATGTGAGAAAGAAGAAAATTGCAGCTAAACACAAACACCCCAGAAATGTCAAAACAGCCATTGTCACCAAGGGAAAGTCAAGGTGAAAATGTCTTGTCACTAAGGGGTTAAAGAGGATTAAATCAATGCATGGGTTAAAAATGATCCTTATAGCAGCATGTTTAAAAACAATACGTTAATTTTGGATATTCTAGAAAACATATTTCTGTAAAGTGTTCGGTTTTATTCAATAACTATTCACAGGGCTTAAAAAGAAACTAGATGATTAACACACAAACAATCTCCACTTAATTAAAAGAAGATGCCAATTATTTTCATTAACTGTGTTTAGCTTGTGTTTATTCACTGCTGTAAGGGAATCAAGTAGATGGAAATGTTCTAAATATACCAGAAACTAAACATCTTGTTCCACATAGAAACATAGAATGTGTCGGCAGATAAGAACCATTCGGTACATCCAGTCTGCCCAATTTTTTGAGTACTTTTATTAGTCCCCCGTTCCCGGTCTTATATCTAGGATAGCCTTGTGTCTATCCCACGCATGCTTAAACTCCTTGACTGTGTTTACCTCTACCATTTCTGCTGGCAGGCTATTCCATACATCCACTACCCTCTCAGCAAGAGATTCTTTCACATCATGTGAAAGAATCAGATACCACAAGTAACATCAAGTGTTTTATTTACTTAGGCTTTTAATGTCCAAGGGCTCTTGTATGGCCCCTTTCCAGGATGAAAAGGTGTATTACCTTATGAAATTAATAATGTTTGCCCAGCCCCCCCCCCCCCCCACGTAACCCCCCCCCCCCCCCCCCCCACCTCTTCAAAGCTTCTGCCTGAGATGCAGCCCTCCACATTAATAACAAGATGGCCAACACTAAATGTATGGTGCAACTCTGCATGTAACCTATTGCAAAAATAATAATGCATGTTTTATATTTGATTTATCTATCATGTTAGACATACTGACAGCAGATACACAGACTCTGTACTGTAAGGCAGACTGGTTGCCATTCAGGGATATGCTAATTGCTGTAAATCCCGCTGGAGACTTATGGAAAATGTAAAGCTTTTTTCATTCCCATTCGGGTCATAGTGCAAAATCATGAAAAATGCAGCGTATTAGTTGATAACGGAAGACGATTCTGGAGTCTGGATTCACATGGGAAGCTTCCCAAATGGCCGTGCATTGAATTACTTACCATTTCTCTGTGGCCATTCATTTTACAAACAATGTTTTAAAAATGCATGAGGTGCGGGGGTAAAACCATGCACTTACAGAGAGATAGAAGTGCGCAGAAATGGATTTCAGGAGCTTCTGTCGTTCGTGGCGTGTTTTAGAGCATTTTGAGATGAAATTAATGTGATTGTGCTACTATTTTTATTCCAAGCGTTTATAAGGCAGACGTGAAGCACCTGAGGCTAGAATAGATTTTAACATTGAAAAGAAAAGGCTTCGTTTATTCATAAATATTGCATTACAGGATTGTGGTAGTTACATGTTTAGCTATATTTCCTGACTTCCCTCTCTTATTTGTATTGATGTAATAATATAAAGGTAATGCGTGTGTATTTCTGATGTTCCACCAGTTAAACAGAAAAAAGAAGAGGAATAATATGATAAAAAAGTAGCAGTTTTCAGGTAAAAATTACTCTCTGCTCCTGCAGTGAGTGCCGCTCTGTTTTTGTGGCTGCTGACAGTCTTCTTTCCTGTCTCATTGCAGCTTTACCCGTCTTATGTACTTGAACCCTACAACAAATAAATCACCAGGCAAAAAAATGGACGTGCCTGGCACGTTCTGGGGTGAAAACCGCTTTAACGGTGCTGGTCTATTGCCCCAATGTTTTCAGGTAAAAATTACTCTCTGCTCCTGCAGTGAGTGCCGCTCTGCTTTATGTTATATATGTTATGTTATAGTGATATGCTCGCAAGTTCTCTATCGGGTTTCTCTAAAAACATAACACAGCTAACAGTCTGCTTAGTGTGCTGGCAAAAAGAGCAGGAATTTTAAATAGAAATGTTTTAATGAAAAACTACAAACAACATCCCATTTTAAGCCCTGTTTCAGCTGTATCAGGGGGCGGCCATGTTGTTTAGAGGTGATCAAATATTCTAAAAAACATGGCTGACCCCTGAAAGAACTA
The DNA here is from genome assembly GCA_036172795.1 of Pelodytes ibericus. Taxonomy (NCBI): domain Eukaryota; kingdom Metazoa; phylum Chordata; class Amphibia; order Anura; family Pelodytidae; genus Pelodytes; species Pelodytes ibericus. Next base: position 272,256,807 of record CM069857.1, read on the forward strand.
TATGGAGCAAAGAGGCTCAAAAGGGATATCATTTGTTATTATTATTTTATAAAATCATATCCATACAAAATGCCTACACCAGATTTAATATATAAATGAAATAAAACATATTGTTTGCCTACAGTTGTCCTTAAAAGTTTATAAAACAATAGTGAACAAAAATGATAATAATCCTCCATTATTTGCCCACATATTAGGTTTCTGGCTTCTGCAGAATGGCTAACGCCAAGATAAATCTCCTGCACCTCAAGACTACGTTACTCATTAAATGTTAAAATTCCCATTCGCATGTCTGCGAAGTAAATGAAGGTATAATGTATTTGCCGTAAATTACCCAAATAACTTATGGATTTGAAGATATTACGGGTTCGGCTCCTTTCCTCACCTGGTTTAACATGACCTTGCACGGAGTGAAATACATATTAATCACAACAGTTCCATGCAAAAATAAAGAAAGAAATAATGCGCAAGAGTACAACTAATGAAAATGAAAATGCTCCCATTTTGTTTCTATTAAGCTTTGACATCTGCTTTATCATCTAATTACATATGCGGAAGAAACATAATTCTCAATTAACTGTAAATATGAGGATGGTGTATGTGAATGCCAAAGTACTTCTCCTTGTTTTCTGCAACATTTTAAAATGGCCGATGCCCTTGCTGGGAAAGGACACGTTGAATACTTTGTTATTTTTCCTTAACATGTTCTATAGCTACAAAACGATCAGAGGAGGTGGTGGAAATATCTCCACAGGGATAGTAAAGTCTCCAGAGTGTC